>KN823107.1:110118-121253 GCA_000827465.1 Tulasnella calospora MUT 4182
TGTCGTTTGTGTTAGTTCTGTTTATTGACGGGAATCTCGTACCCTCCTTCTGGGATATCAAAGGACATGGTAGCTAGAATTTGACTCTAGGTTCATCTTGTGCTAAATTCAGCTTCTAACAGTGCACTAAATAGGTAACAGAGCGGTGGATGGCTAGGGACAGGTGTCGTTCGGGGAGTGTCGCAGGGTCGTTCATTTATTTGCATCCGAAGGAATTACACATCGCCCTGCGGTCGAGGAACCCCGTTATGTCCGTTTTGGGGGAAATCTGGGACCTCCGGAACCCCTCCACCTCACTCGAGGTTGTTTCATCCATCCACGTCCTTGTTCTTCGCAGTAGCTGCTCACTTCCACTCTGGTTTTAGTAGACTTGTCCCCGCGTATTACAATCGTGCAATGCCTGGCATTACCGAAGGTACGTGACACTCCTAGAAGAATAGAATCAAAGCCTTCGAATGAAGCATTCGGCCTTTGATTTAAAGCAAACACATCACCTGATATAATTTTCCGAGGAACGGATGGGAATGAATGCGAAGCCTTTGTAGTTGCCGTCCGTGATCTTGCCTTCGCCAAAGGGATGGACGAAGATCATCGCTGGATGCTGCGGTTCGCGACCACTCGGCTTAGAGGCAGGGCACTGCGGTGGCACGCAGGGTTAGAGCCCTCCATAAATCAGGACTGGAACTTGTTTGTACAAGCGCTGTTCGACCATTAGTTTCCTTTCGTTGAAGGGCCCAGTGGCTCCGAGATAGCCACGCCCGTATGGTACAGTAACGCCCAGGTGCCTTTAAGGAGATTCGTCAAGCAGTTCCTGATCAAGTTGGCTTTGTGTTCTAGGTCCGCCACTAGCTTCAGTCGAAGCCTATTCCCAATTACCCTCCTCCCCAACCCGGAACTGAATCCGACCGATACAAGACAGAACCCGAGCCTCCCGGGAGGCCCTGTAACTCCTATCGCCCAACTAGGGCGTGGTTCTTTGCATAGCTCGTTCCTTTTCCTTTCCAATAACCATGCGTATTCAGGTCGCCAGTACGACGCATAATGCGAAGAACAGCAGATCGCGTTGCTGCGCGTAGTTACTGAGCAAGAGACCGGGATCCATCAATACGTTTGGTGGGACTACACTGTGAATGAGCTTACGACCCATAATTACACCGCGACTGTCGCCTATTGGTACCTGAAAATGACAACTTGGAATCGTCATGAGGCCCTCATTGTCAGTTTCCTTCCTTCTTCGGCACCCCATCGCATCGGATGTCTTGTGGGCCTAATTGGGATCCGTGGCTGGAAATGCTGCTGATAACAAGTCCGTGCGGTGGAACTAAGAATTCAAGAGGAAACTTGAAAACCCTCGTCATTGTTTGTGATAATATCAATACCGGAGAGCACGTCGTTTTTAGCCAATGGATTCGTTCGTCTGGGCGCACTAAACCACGGATTCTGCAGATAAAATACCCTGTACGGCTATATCAATAACTACTCCGTCGCGGATTCAGTGACGAGTTCATCCGCGGCTGGCTCAAACATCTGGAACCTTGGAGCAGATGGAACGTTACGGGCGTCGTCATGCTGTAGGTTGCGTTTATCCCTTCATCCAATAAATTGAAGGGTATGTTGCCATGCATCCTTCATCTTTGATCTTAGGCTTGCCACGAAACGACCAAGGGGGTTTCGATGAGACCAGGTTCACAACAACAGAAGTACATGTGGACACCTCCGGAGCAATTATACATTTCGTTAAAACCGGAGCCCTCTTGAGCAAGATAAAGCTCAAAGTATTGCCAAGCATCCATTCTTTTGCGCAGTGAGTACTTGAATCTAAAGATTAAAGGCAGTCGGCTGGAAAAGAGTCTAACGAAAGCCCCCTCCCCAATCCCGTTTTCAACTCGGATCCCCTCCAGCGCATTGTTTGAACCCATTTGATAGCACCAACGGATTTATCAGAAAGGCGTGATGGTGCTGTTTCTGTCCTGTTTGCCTTATACATGTCATACGGCTCTAGCCGAGGCAGGGTCACGTTGGCTATTCTCAATGGAGGCAACGGTTCTACCAGAAATGCGACCGATTTGCGCTCTGACAACTACGTTTCGCTTGGGCTCGCGTGAGGTAACAAGGGCGAAGTATGAAAGATCTTACACCTATCTCGCCCCAGGGGGTCGGCAGCCAATGAGTGTTAGTTAGCATCTCCATTGGAATGGGCTTCCAGTGAACCACCAGAGGGCGGGGTTGTCCAATAAATTTAGCTCATTGATCAACTCGTGGAACAAAATAAAGGTCCTTTTGGGGGTGTAACTAAGTGAATCGTCGGGCGGATCCAGTATTTTGCGAAAACATGCCTTCGGAAGTCAAAGCCGTAATATCCGCTCCTGGTGTCTCTTGGGACCTCCCAAACACGAGTTACACGACCGCCTCTCCGAAGCTATTATCACCCACCTAGGCCTTTCATACACTATCCAGCCAGCGGGCGAGAGTTCTGACTTGGTATACTTGTCTATCTGGTTCACCTAACAGTCGAACATAAGCTGCGATGTCCGACACTACCGAAGGTGCGCCATATCCATCAATCCACTCAAGTGGCGACTTACGGGAAGCATGTGAATTATGTAACAAAGAAATAAGACTACCCGATATAGTATTCAACGGTGCAGATGGGAAGGAATGTGAAGCTTTCGTCGTCGCTATACAAGAATTCGCCTTCTCCAAAGGATCGGACGAAGATCACCAGTGGATGCTACGTTTCGCGAAAACTCGCTTGAGAGGAAAGGCTCTCCGGTGGTACGCGAAACTTGATCAATCTATCAGAAAGGACTGGGACCTGTTCGTACAAGCGTTATTCGATCAGTATCCTTTGGTCGAGGCGCCCGACGACGGTGCGATAGCCACTCCCGTTTGGTATGGTCACTGTCGTCAACCCACCTACCACCCAGTATTCAACAATATATCGAACTATATTCGCTTACTGCAGGTCTACCACAACCTTCAGTCCCAGTCTATCGACGATTACCCTTCCGGCAAACCAGGAACTCAATCCGAATTCCACCACACAAAGCCCGCCGCTTCACCCTGCCATACGTAAGCCCCAACTAGGGCGCGAATGCTCTTTTAGTCCGCATCTGTCTGGTGAACACACCTATCCAGCTCGTCCATACGATGCATCGAGTCAAGAACAACAGATCGGGGTCCTACGCATAGTTACTGCGGGAGGGACCCGCTTTCCTCAATACGTTTGGTGGGACTACACTGTGGAGGAGATGCATGGCTACAATATTTATTGCTACTACGAACCCCCGAAAATGACAACTATGAATCATCATGAAGCCCTTATCGTTAGCTTTCTTCCATCTTCGGCTCCTCATCAAATTGGATGCCCGGTGAGCAACTCTAAACCGATGTCGTGACATTCTGCTGGTAACATGTCCATGCAATAACCTTCCAAAAATTCAAGAGCAGACTTAAGAACCCTCGCAATTGATTATGGTTGTGGCCCTAGCGTAGAGCACGTCATTTTCAGCGAATGACTTGCTGTCTCCCATCGACTGAAATCCGGATTCCCTAGGTATTTTACCCTGCACGGTTGTAGCAAGATCGCAAGCCTCATTAGTCCAGCTTTGCGTGACGATGGCTTTGTATCAAAAGTCTGGAATATCCTGGCGGACGGAACCTTACAGGCATCGATATCCTGTTGGTGGTATTTCTCGTTCTGCCTAATGAGACGAATCAGTTGACGTATTTTGCAATCACGTCCCTAATCTTTGACTCAGCCTTCACAAATAAACCTAACGATCAAGGAGGGTACGATATGACCAAGTTCACAACAACAGAAGTACATGTTGATACCTCCGGGGCGATTATACGCTTTGTCAAACCCGGAGCTCTCCTGAACAGGACAAGCCCCAAGGCGACCCTCTTCACCCATTCGTTCGGGCGGTGAGTGATCCAATCTCCCGACAGAAACAGCTGTCTGGAGATCAGTTTCACAAGAATTTGCCCGCTTATCTAACTCGGAGATTATTCAGCGCATCGTGTTTGAACCACTTTGATCAAGTGCACCTCAGGGATTTACTAAGGGAAGGTAGTGGTGCTGCCTTTGTTCAGTGTGCCATGTAAATAAAATTGAGATTCCGGCCGCATCGTAGACGTGGATGGGGCCGAGGAAACCGCAGAAATATTTTCACCCAACGACTAATGTGCCTCGAGGCATCTGTCCAAGTAAGTATGTGGCTCGATCTACTTAGTAAAGGTAACTAGGAGCTCTATAATAGTACAGAAATGTAAGAGGCGTGAAACACGAAAGAGCAAAAAGAGGGAAAATGATTCGTGACATACGAAAGAGGAGCGTAGCCAGGAGCGGTTGCGAGGTAAACGGACCAGAGAGAGCCGGAAAGATTCTTCATTATACGTGTGATAACTACCTGAGAGCTCTGACATTTCGACTGTTTGGAGAGGTAAGTAGAGGGCGGTAGAGGGGGGATGGTGATGGGACTGGGCTGAGAGAGTTTAGCGAGTCGAGCTGGGGCGCAGATTTACCAAAGGCATCGATCGCGAAATTGACGACATCACGAACGCACGTGGCTGCATGCGGGCGCTGGTTGAAACGGTTTAGTCCGTAGGTACGGAGATATTGGCTCGCACAATAGCGCGAGGACAAGGCTACGTACATGCAAGCGGACAAATGACGTCATGGCATTCTTAGAATAGACTGGTGAAGAAAAACAGTGATACTGTAATAGGCCGTGCCACGGTGATATCGATTTGACATGTCTATAACTCTTTTGGCGCGTGGTTTCCATCTTCTGGGAAGGTGCCAGCGACACATTCTCAACGTATGCGATGGCGATCCCAGAACCCGGGCCGGACAGAGGGTTAACCCCGCTACGCCCGTTCGTAGTAATTCTTCGGACTTTCGGAACGCCATCGCTCCAACCGCTTTCCGTAACTTCCGTCTGTGTATTTATTGCTAATATGGTCGTATACAGCAGCATCCAGAGCAAAGGAGCCCATGAAAAGAAATCTTTAAAGGTCCTCTTAATGCACAAAACGATGAATCGGCCCAGCGGATCCAGTTCGCCTCGAACGCCTACGCGGCAAGCGGGAGTCAAAAGCTGTGAAATCCGCTCCTCGTAATTCTTAGGACCTCCCACCTAATCATCCCATCGAAGTTATTATCATCCACTTGCGCCTTTGTTCCTCCATCTAGGGCTGACTGTTCCGATTCGATACACTCGCGTACTATTCACATATGAACGCAGCACAAACTGCGATGTCTGACACTACTGAAGGTACGCCACATATCGACCAAACCACCCAGGTTGGTGACCCATGACAAGCGACTAAATGATGTTGAAAATCCAAAGAGACAAAGCTCCCTGATGTAGTCATCAATGGCACAGATGGCCAGGAATGTGAAGCCTTCGTTGCCGCTATACAAGACTTCACCTTCAGCCAAAGATGGGACCAAGATTATCAATCGATTCTACGTTTCGCGAAATCTCGCCTCAGAGGTAAGGCACTCCGGTGGTATGCAAGACTCGATCCGATTATCAAAAACGATTGGGATCTGTTCGTACAAGCGCTATTCGACGAGTATCTAGCAGTCGAAGTCCCCCGAGGATCAGGGCAAGGCCACTCCTGTTTGGTAAAGTCACCGCTATCTATTCACCTCTCACCCAGTATTCTACCATATATCTGATCAGATTTGCCTATTAAAGGTCTGCCACAACTTTCAGTCCCAGTCCACCCGCGATTACCCTCTCGGAACTCAACCCGAACGATACGAAACAGAGCCTGCCGTGTGGCCCTACCGTCCCTAATACCCAGCTGGGGCATGAATACTCTCTTTGCTGGCATTCTTGTAACCAACATGCTTATCCAGTTCGCAAATACGATGCATCGAGTGAAAAACAGCAGATCGGGCTTCTACGTGTCATAAACGAGGACGAGATCGGCATCCCTCAATACTATTCGGTGGAGGAGGAGATTTTGCATATAGCAAACAACTATTCCTACTCGCACGCGAACGGAACAACTCCGAATCGCCGTGAGGCCCTCATCGTAAGCTTCCTTCCCATCATCGGCGCCCCATCAACTCGGATGCTTGGTGAGTGGAATATAGACCCACGTCCCGGAACCGCTCTAATAACACGTTCACGAAACGGACTTCAGAACTCAAGAGGAAACTTGAGAAACCTTGTCATTTCTTGGAATCATACCCCTAGCCCAGAGTACATCCTTTTCAGCGTACAACTGGAGATTTCTACACCCACTAAAGCTCTTCTTCCCTAGGTACTATACCCTGCACGGTTGTAATAATAATGAATCCATCATTTCACAAGCTGCTGGTGCATCCGGGTTTGTCTCAAAAGTCTGGAACTTCCTACCCGATGGGACATTGCAGGCGTCGTTATCCTGTCAGGTGTGTCCAGGTCCTGCTCGATACAGTGCAGACCCAATGAACACACCGTGCGACGATTTCCTTCTCCTCCGACCTTAGCCTTCTCGCAAAACAACCGAGGACAATATGACGAGACCAAGTTCACGACGACAGAAGTACATGTGGACACCTCTGGAGCGAGCATACGGTTCGTCAAGCCCGGTGCCCTCCTTGAACAAGATAAACCTTAAGGGAACCCTGTTCACCCATTCGTTCGGGCGGTGAGTGATCCAATCTCAGGATCAAGAACAGTCGTTTCGGAAAGGATTTTGATCACAATTTTTCATCATTTCTCTATTCGGATCCTGATCCAGCGCATTATATTTGAGCCCCTTTGAGCGCATCTATCGTAAATTATCGCTAGAGGGTGGTGGGGATGTTTTCAATGCCCGCGCGCGTTGTTAATGTCATTAAGGACTTGTCCCGATCCTGGTCCGGGGATTACAACGCCGTTAACGTTATATCCGAATAGGCACTCGGACCTCCTTCTCGACCGGAGTCATTATTATCCAACCGCCCCTATACAACAAACCCTCGGGACTCTTGACATCAATAGACTAGGCCGCGAGCATTCCATATCATACGATGTCTAGCTCTGCCGAATGTAAGTCAAGTTCCTGGGAGAGAAGCCAGGTCTCCCTGGAAAACGCTGAACCTCTATCATAAAGCAATCGAAGGGCCTGACATAATTTTCGAGGGCGCAAACGGAAATGAGTGCGAGGCCTTTGTAGTCGCCGTCCGAGATCTTGCCTTCGCGAAAGGAATGGATGAAGACCACCACTGGATGCTGCGTTTTGCTACGACTCGGCTTAGAGGGAAGGCACTCCGATGGCATGCAGGACTAGAATCATCCATAAAGGAGGATTGGAACCTGTTTGTACAAGCGTTGTTTGACCAATATCCTTCGGCCGAAGGACCTGGCGATGCTGGAATAACCACTTCCATATGGTAAAATAGCATCCGGTCACCACTTACTAGGTGCAATAAAAGAGTACTGATCGAATTGGCCTCGTGGCAGGTCTACCCCAGCCCTCAATACCAGCCAATCCACGATTACCCTTCCCTCATACCGGGAGTTCGGTCCAAATTCTACTAGGCTCAGTCTGCCGCTTTACGCTGCTGAAGCTACTGCCCAGCCCAACAACGAGAGCCCTTATACTTTGCTTTCCAACCAGCATACCTTCACATCCCGTCAATATGACGCATCAAGTAGGGGGCAGCAGATTGGGGTGCTGCGCATAGTTAATCAGGAAGGGTCCAGCGTTCCTCAATACATTTGGTGGGATTACACTGTTCTCGACGAGAAGAAGCAAGTGCAAAGCTATTGCGATGCGCAGCCGAAAAGGACAACGTTGAATCGAAATGAAGCTCTCGTCGTCAGCTTCCTTCCATCTTCAACGCCCCATCCAATCGGATGTCTGGTGAGTCAGATTGAAACCCTTGTCCTAGAATTCTGCTTATAGCATATCCACGCAACCAACTCAAGAATTCCAGAGGAGACCTGCGAAGCCTTGTCGTTCAGCTTTATAATGATCCTACCATGGAGTACGTCTCTTTCGGCTAATGGCACTGTTGTTTTGGTCTCTTGAAGCTCAAATTCCACAGGTTCTGCACCCTGTACGGCTGCACCAACAATCAACCCCTCGTTCGCCCATTCCTCGGTAAACCCGGGTTTGCCTCAAGGGTCTGGAACGTTCTCGCAGATGGAACTTTACAAGCAAATTTATCCCGTTAGTTACGTTTATCTTCTGGCCTGCGAAAGGGGGTTTTTGTTGATGCACTTTGCAATTATTGCCATCTTTGACTTTAGTATCACCAAAAGACCTCCATGGACTACCCTCACATGCCAATTTCAGGACAACGGAAGTACATGGAGATACCTCCGGAGGACTTATACGCTTCGCCAAACCGGGAACTCCCCTTGAACAGGATAAACCTAGAGGCAACCCTACTCACCCATTTGTTCGGGCGGTGAGTGATCTAATCTCAGGATCAAGCACAGTCGGTTTGGAATGGATCTTGACCAAAAATCTTGACCATTTCTCTAATTCGGATCCTGATCCAGCGTATTATATTTGAGCCCCTTTGAGTGGATCCAGCAGCAAAATTATCACGAAATGGGAGTAGTGATGCCCGCGCGCCTCGTTAATTTGATTAAGATCCGTTTGAAGCGTCTGTTGCATTTGCGTGAGGTGACGAGGGCAAATGTGAAGAATCTCCCAGTGTTTGCGCACAGGAACCGACAACCGTGCCTCGAGGCATCCGCCCAAATAAGTATGTATCTCAATCTATTTAGCAAAAGTAAAGAAGAGCTCTATAATATTAAAGAGAGGTAAGATGCGTGAAACACGAAAGAGCAAAACAGGGAAGATAAATCGTGACATACGAAAGAGGAGCGTAGCCCGGAGGGGTCACCGTAAACGGACCAGAGAGAGCCGGAAAGATTCTACATTATACATATGACAACTACCTAAGAGCTCTGAAATTTCCACTGCTCGCAGAGATAAGTAGAGTATGGTAGAGGGGGGGATGTTGATGAGACCGAGACTGGGCTGAGCGAGTTTAGCGAGTCGAGCCGGGGCGCAGGTTTGTCAGAGGGATCGATCGCGGAATTGACGACGATCACGAACGCATGTAGCTGCATGCGGGTGCTAGTTGAGAAGGTTTACTCCGTTGGCACGGAGATATTGGCTCACGCAATAACACTGACAAGGCTACGTAAATGCAAACGGTCAAATGACGTCATGGCATCTTAGAATAGACTGGTGAAGACAAACAGCGATACTGTGATGGGCCGTGTCACTGGGATATCGATCTGACATGTGAATAACTCTTCTGGTGCGTCGTTCCATCTTCTGGGAAGGTGCCAGAGACACATGCTCAACGTATGCGATCGCGATCCAGGAACCCGGACGGAGGATCAATCCCGCTACGCCCGTAACTTCCGTCGGTGTATTTATTGCCAAAATGGTCGTATACAGCAGCATCCAGTGCAAAGGAACCCACGAAAGGAAATCTTTAAAGGTTCTCTTAAAGCACAAAACGGTCAATCGGCCGAGGGTTTCCAGTTCATCTCGAACGCCTACGCGGCCAGCGGGAGTCAAAAGCCGTAAAATCCGCTCCTCGTAATCCTTAGGACCTCCTAACCCAATCATCGCTTCGAAGTTATTATCATCCACCTGCGCCTTTGTTCCTCCATCTAAGGTCGACTTTTCCGATTCGATACACTCGCCGGTTATATTCACATATCAGCGGAACACAAACTGCGATGTCCGACACTACCGAAGGTGCGTCACATCGACCAAACGGCTCAGGTTGCGACTCATGACAAGCGACGAAATGACGCTGAAAATACAAAGAGACAAAAGTCCCTGATGTAGTCTTTAACGGCAAAGATGGGAAGGAATGTGAAGCCTTCGTTGCCGCTATACAAGCGTTCGCCTTCAGCAAAAGATGGGACGAAGATTATCAATGGATTCTACGTTTCGCGAAATCTTGCCTTAGAGGTAAGGCACTTCGGTGGTATGCAAAACTCGATCCGACTATCAAAAAGGATTGGGATCTGTTCGTACAAGCGTTATTCGACGAGTATCCTGCAGTCGAGGACCCCGACGATGGGGGCAAGGCCACCCCTGTTTGGTAAGTCATCGCCCTCTATTCACCTCTCGCCCAATATCCTACCACATATCTGATTGGATTTGCCTATTAAAGGTCTGCCACAACTTTCAGTCCCAGCCCATCCACGATTACCCTTTCCGCAAACCCGGAACTCGACCCGAACGCTACGAAACCGAGTCTGCTGTTTGGCCCTGTCATGCCGAATACCCAAATGGGGCATGAACCCTGTCATTTCCCACATTCTTGTAACCAACATACCTATCCAGCCCGCAAATACGATGCATCGAGTGCAAAACAGCAGATCGGGCTTCTACGGATCGTAAACGAGGACGAGATCGGCATCCCTCAATACATTTGGTGGGACTCCCCTGTGGAGGAGAATATTAGAAGTCGTGAAACCGGCTACTCCTTCTCATTCTGGAAAACAGTGACTCTGAATCGCCATGAGGCCCTCATCGTCAGCTTCCTGCCATCGTCGGTGCCCCATCAAATCGGATGCTTGGTGAGTGATATCGAGACCCATGCACTGGAACTCTACTAATAACATCTACACAAAACGGAATGAAGAACTCAAGAAGAGCATTGAGAAACCTTGCCGTGCGTTGGCATCATGGTCCTGACGCTGAGTACGGCTTTTTCAGGGTACAGCTCAATATTTACAAGCGTATTGAAGCTCGGATTCACCCAGACTCTTCACCCTGCGCGGCTGTACCAGTAACCTATCATTCAGTAGCCAAACGGCTTGTAGCGACGGGGACGTCTCAAAAGTCTGGAACTTTCTAACCGATGGAACCTTACAGGTATCGCTATCCTGTCAGTTGTGTTTAGCTCCTGACCGTATTTTGGATGTCCGATTAACGCGCGGTGCGATCACCTCATTTCTCTTTGACCTTAGCCTTTTCGCAAAACAATCGAGGACAATATGACGAGACCAAGTTTACAACGACAGAAGTTCACGTGGACATCTCTGGAGAGACCATCCGCTTTGTCAAACCTGGTGCCCTTCTTGAACAAGATAAGCCTCAAGGCAACCCTGTTAATCCATTTGTTCGGGCGGTGAGTGATCCAACATCAGGGTCACACTGGG
>KN823108.1:17182-37091 GCA_000827465.1 Tulasnella calospora MUT 4182
AGGACTGTGTTTTTAACACAGCTCAAATCGCGATCAAGGAACCTGAGAATGGGAAAGTCCAGTTTGAATCGGGCTCTAGGCAATCAAGATTTCGGAACGTACCGTTTATACGGGTTTGATGGACCGCTTGGAATTAAAATCAAAAGGTCTGGAATTACGACGTCGGGCTCTCGAGTCTCGGGGGGTGCCGTTCAACGGTTCCAGGTTGCGTTTGCGCGGACAACCGGGTGTTGGCGTTCCGGCTAGTGCGGAAAAGGCGTTGCAGTGACGTGTCCTCACTATAAACTGCGTTTTGACGTCAAGCGAAAAAGATCGGCGGGGGAGGTAAAAACACTGGTCCCGGGGCGACGAGGTGCGTCTGTGGATGTTGTTGAACGGGGGTTGCCGAACGAAGTGTATACAGGCGGTGGCAACGCAGAGGCGCGGGCGGATTTCCAGCGGTCGGAAGGGTCGGAGGGAGCCGGGCTTAAGCGGGGGCGGCGGGTGGGAGATGAAGCTGAGGAGGGTGGCGTCGAAACAGGGGGGAGGCGCTTGGGCTGAGTTTGAAATCACGGGATGTGATGACTCATGCGTGGGCCGACGGCGACGAGCTCATGTACGGCGGTGGCGAAACGTGTTGGTGCACCGTCTAGCGCGTTTTCATTGGTGGAGCCGATGGTGGCGGAGTGGGAACGCGGAGCGGTGTTGGCGATGACAGGGGTACGTTTCACGGTCTCGGCACGCGGAAGCATAATAAGGCCGATGATATGCCATAAAGGGACAAGCAGACGGAAGTACAATAAGGAACTAATACTACAATACAAGACAACGGAGAGGTGAGAGTGTAGTGTAAAGTCTATACGCCGAACTACAGATCCCAAAGTCAGCACTTGCCGTTCGCATAAAGCATGTTTGGAAAGACTTACACCGTAGAGAGAGCGTCCAGAGCGCTGTAGACAAAAAGGGCAGGTCAGTCTCGGTTGCAATCTTGACCGCGACGATGTGCATTACCTTGAGAGCGTAGACGACATCGAGAGCAGTAACAGTCTTGCGCTTGGCATGTTCAGTGTATGTGACCGAGTCGCGGATGACGTTCTATTATCAAGAAGGGGTCGTCAGTCTAAATTCCAACCACGATGAGCACAGCGACAAACCTCAAGGAAGATCTTGAGAACACCACGAGTTTCCTATAGACGTTGAGCAACCATTGTCAGCCTCAGGATCTCCTTCGCCATGCCCGACGGTATACTTGCCTCGTAGATGAGACCGGAAATACGCTTCACACCTCCACGTCGAGCGAGACGACGGATAGCGGGCTTGGTGATACCCCTAAACCACAACCACCGGTCAGCACTCCCATCCCCCCCGATGCCCAACGCCCAAAGGTACTCACTGAATGTTGTCACGAAGAATCTTGCGATGACGCTTAGCACCACCCTTTCCGAGGCCCTTGCCGCCCTTTCCGCGTCCAGTCATGTTTAAGTGTAGTGTGGTTTGGGGATTGAAGAAGAGAAGAGGGTTGGTTTTGCTTGAGGGGAAGACTTGAAGGTGGTTGTAATGATCCAAGTCGTCTGGAGGTAAGCAGCCTCTTTATAGCCTGCGCGCCATCAGCCCAAGTTCAGCTTTTCTCACGGCTGCACGCGACAGGCAAAATAAACAACTTCACGTGACCTGCCTGCAGGCAGACTGGAAACGACCCCACCGGACAGCTTTCGCAACCGGCAGCCACGATAGCAAAAGAGCCATGAATGATTGTCGCCACTTCGAAGCAACTATCATAAATGGATCACTTTCCGTCCAAAAATTCTAGGTGCTTACGTCAGCTGAAAGTTCATTGTCTACTTCCCGAGCCGGCGGCAAAAACCCTCCTAAATTTCTCAGTAGTCGAGACATGGGTCAAGTCCGCATTTACTATTCTTTCTATTCATTTCATTCCTGGCTGTTTTTTAATGCCAATGTCTGGATCTTCTCCGGCGTTGTCTGTGACCTTTCGTCAGGGACATTGTTTGCCCACGGTTGGAGTGGACTTCGGGAAGAACCGTCACCTAGTCCCAGCCCCGTACCCCCGAATGGCCGCACCCGCTGCTAGCGACCCAGAGTCATTCCTCAAAAGCGTTCTGAATCACGTCTCAAGCCCCGCGGAACCTCCTCAAAACCGACCTTTCGTCACTCTGACGTACGCACAGTCTCTCGACGGCAAGATTGCGGGCAAAGGAGGGAAGCAGCTGATTCTAAGCGGGAATGAGAGCATGCTAATGACTCATTGGTGAGTCTGTCTGTCTTGCTTTTTTGGTCGGTGCCGAAGGATGGGAAATAAAACTTACGCGCGTTATTGGTTGGGAAGGATGCGCACCATGCACGAGGGGATCCTAGTCGGCATCGGTACCGCGTTAAATGACGACCCACAGCTGAACAGCAAGTCAATTTCACTCCTATCACTTTTTCACTTCGAAATGAGTCTGAGGCCCTCTTTCATTGGCAGCTCGTCGATTGCCGGTCCGAGCAGAACCGTACCCTCAGCCCATCCCAATCATACTCGATTCCCAATTGAGGTTTAGATCCAACTGCAAACTGGTCGGAAATTATGGGAGTGGGAATGGGCGTCAACCTTGGGTGCTCTGCTCCGAGGAAGCCGACCCGAAGAAGAGGGAGAGCCTTGAAAACGCTGGTGTAAAGATCGTGCCGGTCAAGTCAAATCCTCAGACTGGTACGAACTCCTGTCTCGAATATTGTCCGCCGTTGATTCATTTTAGAACCGAACTGATAGGCAAACTTGATCTCGACGACGTCCTCTCTATCCTCCGGAAACTCGGCGTCAAGAGCCTCATGGTCGAAGGCGGGCAGCAAGTCATCTCATCGTTCTTGTCTCATAAGTCGTCAAGCACGGGTAAAAGCGCAGTCGATTCGATAATTGTCACCGTTGCTCCGACGTACGTAGGGAACGAGGGTGTCGGTGCTTTGGACGAGGGTCAGGTACGACACTGGTTGGTCGTGCGTTTACCATTGTCGCTAACAGAAAAAGAAAACCTGTGTATTCAGTTACCTGCGAAAGTCGCCCATGTCTCATCTACGGTCATGGGAAGAGATTCGATCGTCGCATGTCGACCCACGGAGTCATGAACACTCTAGGTGCTCCCATCATTCTCAACCACTTAGTCACACGTTAAACCAGTACACGTATAAAATTGGACAAAAGATGATTACACTGCTTCATATATTCCAGTGGAAGCAGTCAGGACCAAGCAACTCTCGAATCCGGTCCAGCACCTCCACTCGCCACACTTTTGCACGGGGGCGCACCCAAAGAGTAGTCAATCGACGTGGAATGTTGTCCTTTTGGGTCGTTGATTCTCCCGTCAATCGTGGCCTGTATCTCGCCAGCAGGATGCTAAGAAGCGTGAACTCGTTGACGACGTCGCCGTCCAATACATTCATATACTTCAGCTCAGGCCACAGCCATGAACCTCCGGGATTCTCTGAGCCCGCCGACTCCGTCTGCACCGCATCAGGTAGGGAGAGGAGCCAGGCCCATCGCCAAGACTCTCTAGTTCTGTAGAGGGTAATGAACCCCACCTTTGGGAAGCGCATCAGGCTTTCTATTACCACCGGCTCTGGATCACTCCCTAGCTCATCAGTGTCGATTTCCAACTTCACAAAGTACTCCTGGGTAACTTGCGGCAGGCAGCGCAGGCGAAGCCACGGTAGGATCACTGAATGTGGACCTCGTAAGTCCACGCTGTACTGATTAGTGGCGGCCGGTCTAGTTGAGATGATAACTTTGCCTGACTGAGGGTGGACTACTACCCAGCGTTGAGTTGCTATTAGGCGGGCAATGAAAGATGCGAATGGTTCCGGTTCCGTGGTCGTGTCTTGATTGCCTTGGGTCGCCATATCGTGCACGAGTGACACTTTGATCTTGTCAGTGGGATTAAGATTTCGAATAATGGAATATAAAAGGCGAGAATGAAGCCATTTAAGGTTAAGCCTTGTTAGATATGGAAGGTCGATCGCTGCGCGAGAAGTATCGTTCGGCTCGTTTTCTGACTGCTTCTCGGTTTCTTCTTCGTCCAAAGCCACAAGCGACTCGAGGTCTAGTGAGACTAGCCGAGTACTTGCAGCGAGGATGCGCTGGATATCTGGAGGGTGTACGTGGAGCCTATGGAGCTTGAGCTCCAACAGGCCTTCAGCGAGACCGGAGAAGCCCGTGATGGGGTCTCTCGTAGAAGTGAATCCGGACCAACACAGGCTTAGCTGTCGGAGGTGTCGTGACAGTTGGAATTTGTGTTCATTCAGCCAGTTAGTGCTAGCACTACCAGACCCCACATTAGGTAAAGTAGCGTCCCGCCAGCGGTTCGTGTGCGGAGAGACCAATTTGAAGAGTTCTTCTGATGTCGAATACGACCCGCCTTCATAAAAGACCGTCAAAGGAGCATCTTTGGATCTTTCCAACGCAAGAGAAATGATCCACTCCGGGTCTGTTCCATGTATTACGCCCCACAGGGAAGGGGTGCCGAGCATCACCGTCCGCCACCACGATGAGACAGTCGACAATTGAATTAGTCTCCGCTGGTGATTATCGGTGTCTACCTCGGCCATAACGTGACCAACACACGCTGAAAGAACCTCTGGAGGGAGCCGTTGGATTGGGATAAGGGAGTTGTGGCGTCGATAAATGGCTGCTGCGGTTTCAAGCAGTCGGTGCTTTAGGAGGTCGACGGTTGCGAAGATGCAAGCTTCTAATTGATTGAGTTCAAGGGCTTGTGAAGGCTCCCTTCGAGAGAGTAATAATCAGGAACTGAGAAGGAATCGGGCGGATCACGCCGAGAGGTGTACCTACCATCGTGTTTGCTTTAGCGTATCACCGAAGAGTCCCAGTGGTAACGCGTTCTCCGACACGATGCTGTCGAGCAAACACTGCCTTACAGTGTTTATTGTCAAGAGAGACGCTGGTTTGATGGACATTGAGCGACCAGTGGAGGGTTGGGGGACGACGCTTCGTGATCCAATGCAAGCGCGCGCGGCATTCGTGATGAGGCAATGAGTGCGCCTACCTCGTGGCTTTGAATTCCCCATCTTCTTCATGACTCATTCCTTTTCGATCGTTCAAGGTACAGGAATTTTTGTCACAATCATACATAATCTGTCTTGAAGTCTGCTAAAGTTATGCACTAGCCTGCCCCCTCGGAATGCTGTCGCTCTTCGACGTGAGGACGATTCCTCGACACCTCCTTCGAGTCCACGTTGCTCAAAAGAGTGTGTCCGACTCAAAAAACCGTCGATAAAATGCGGATCAACGGTTCTTTAACTCAGTCCGAGAGTCTCTTTACCTCGCAGCTCGTTGGCTGCCAGGCCCGGGGGGGGGAGAATTTATTGTCACCGTGGCTCGAACCCAAGGCGTTGGTGCTGTGGACGACGTGCGGATATGTCGTTGGTCGGTCACGGTTTCAGGATGTGGCTAACAGGAAAAAAAAACTCGTGTATTCAGCTGCTTGCGATTGTCCATGTCTCACCTACGGTCATGAGAGTCGATCGTCGCATGTGCAGGTCGGAGCTATGAGCACCCTAGGTGGTCCTATCGTGTTCAACTATGCAATCGCGCATTGAACCAGTACACCTATAAGATTGAACAAAAAGAGGATTGCATTGCTAAACAAATGGTTCGGAACTGTCTATACAGCATCCCTTCCCAACTTTCGAGTTCCGCCGAAACAAAGTCTTTAGCCCGCCTTACCGAGGGTCGAACCACTCGAAACCCCCCGGACCAACCAACTCTCTAATACGATCCAGCACCTCCACTCGCCACGCGTTTTCTCGTGGACGCACCCAGAGAGTTTCCAATCGACGTGGCGCATGGTTCTTTTGGGCTGTCGGATCCCCAGTCGATTGCGGCCCATACCTCGCCAGGAGGATGCTAAGAAGCGTGAACTCGTTGACGAAGTCGCCGTTTACATTCAAGTACTTCAGGTCAGGCCAGAGCCATGAGCCTCCGCGATTCTCTGAGTCCACCGGTTCCGTTCGCACCGCATCGGGGAGGGAGAGAAGCCAGGCCCATCTCCACGACTCTCTGGATCCAAGGAGGTTGACGTATCCCACTTTGGGAAAGCACATCAGGCTTTCTATTACCATCGGCTCTGGATTTCTCCCTAGGTCATTATCGTCAATATCCACCCTCACGAGGTACTCCCGGGTAATTTGCGGCAAGGAGCGAAGGCGGAGCCACGGGAGGATGGCTGAAAGTGAACCTCGTAACTCCACGTTGTAATCACTTGTGGAAAACGATCTAGATCTGACAGTGACGTTGTTTAATCGGGGGTGAACCGCCACCCAGCGGTCGGTTGATATTAGGCGGGCGATGAAAGAAGCGAGTGGTTCCGGTTCCGGGGTCGTGTCTTGGTTACTCGTAGCCATGTTGTGCGCGAGGGACACTTTGACCTTGTCAGTGGGATTAAGATTCCGAACGATGGGATATAGAAGGCTCGAAGGGAGCCATTTAAGATTGAGCCTTGTTAGACATGGAAGGTGGATTGCTGCGCGAGAAGTATCGTTCGGCTCGGTTTCTGGCTGCTCCTCGGTTTCTTCTCCCTCCAAAGCCACAAGCGACTCGAGGTCTAGGGAGACTAGCCGAGTACTTGCAGCAAGGATGCGCTTGATATCTGGAGGGTGTACGTGGAGTTTATGGAGCTTGAGCTCCAACAAGCGTTCTGCGAGACCAGAGAAGCTCGTGATAGGGTCTCCCGTAGAAGCGAATCCGGACGAAGACAGGCTTATCTGTCGGAGGTGATGTGAAAGTTGGATTTTTTGTTCATTCAGCGAGCTGCTGCAGAAGTAGGGCAAGGTAGCGTCGCGCCAGCGGTTCGTACGCTGAGATACCAATTTGCAGAAATCGTATGATACCATGGAGCACAGGTACGACTCGCCACCAGCGAGGTTTTTTGAATTCGACCCGGCTTCAAACAAGATAGTAAGAGGAGCATCTTTGGATCTTTCCAACGCGAGAGAAACGATCCAATCTGGGTCCTTCGAATGCATTACGCTCCACAGGGACGGAGTGCCGAGCGTCACTGTCCGCCACCACGATGAGATAGTCGACAATTGGATTAATCTCCGCTGGTGGTTGTGGCTGTCGATCTCTGCCATAGCGTGACCGAGACACGCTGAAAGAACCTCGAGAGGGAGCCGTTGGATTGGGAGGAGGGAGTTGTGGCGTCGACAAACGGCCGCTGCGGTTTCAAGCAGTCGGTGCTTCAGGAGGTCGACGGTTGCGAGGATGCACACTCGTAATTGATTGAGATCAAGGGCTTGGGGAGGTTCCCTTTGCGAGAGAAGGACTTAGGTATTGGACAGGAATCTAGCAGATAACACCGAGAGGTATACCTACCAGTGTGCCTGCTTCAAAGTCTCCCCAGAGAGTCCCGGTGGCAACGCATTTTCCGACTCGATGCTTTTGAGCAAACTGTGTTCAACAAAGCTAATTGTCGGCAGGGACGCTGGCCGGAGAGACATTGAGAGACTGTTGAAAGAGGGGATTGATGCTTCGTCATTCACCGCAAGCGCGCGGCATCATTTTGAAAAGGCAATGAATGCCGTCTGCCTCGTGGCTTGGGATTTTCCATCTTCTTCCTGACTCATTTAATTTCGATCATCCAAGATACATGAATACTGTCACAAACCTCCACCATCCTTGCTTCCTCGGGATGGTGTCGCTCTTTGCCCTGAGGACAATCCTTCAATGCCTCCTTGAATCCCCGTGGCTTGGAAGAGAGTGCCTACCTCAAAAATTTCGCTAATACAGTGCGGATCGAGGGTCCTCGAAATGAGTCCTCGGGCCGCTCTAACTCGCAGCTCGTAGGATGCCAGCCTGAGCGAAAACTAACTGTCACCGTTACTTTGGCCTACGTAGGGAATCAGGGTGTCGGTTCTTTGGGCGAGGGGCAGGTACGTCGTCGATAGGTCACGCGTTCACCATCACGACTTACAGAGAAGGAAATCCGTGTATTCAGTTACCCGCGAAGGTCGTTCATGTCTGTTCTACCGTCGTGGGGAGAGATTCGATCGTCGCATGTCGCCCTCGGAATCGTGAAGGCTCTAGCTGCCCCCATCGTTCTCCACCACTCATTCGCATATTGAATTAATACACGTATAAAGTCGTACAAAGAAGATTAAATGTCTAAAAATGGATCGGAATAGTGGATACAGCCTCTGTTCGCAACTTTCGAGTTCAGCCGAAGAAAGTGCCTTTATCCCCCTACCGAGAGTCGAATTTCCACTTGAAGCAACCCGGAACAACCAACTCTCTAATCCGGTCCAGTACCTCCGCTCGCCATACCCTTTCCCGGGGCCGCACCAAAAGGGCTTCCAATCGACGTGGCGGATGATTCTGCTTTGTTGTCGATTCTCCGGTCGATTGCTGCCCATATCTCGCCAACAGGACGCTAATAAGCGTGAACTCGTTGACGAGGTCTCCGTTCACATTCAAATACATCAGCTCAGGCCATATCCATGAACCTCCGCGCTTCTGTGAGCTCGCCGATTCCATCTGTATCGCATCGGGCAGGGAGAGAAGCCAGGCCCATCTCCACGACTCTCTGGATCCAAGGAGGTTGACGTATCCCACCTTGGGGAAGCGCATTAGGTTTTCTATAACCACCCGGTCTGGATCGCCTCCAAGGTCATCAGAGCTGATACGCAGTAGCACCGAGTGTTCCCTGGTAATTTGCGGCAGGCAGCGAAGGCGGAGCCATGGTAGGATGACTGAAGGTGGGCCTCGCAAGTCCACACTGTAATGATTGGTGGAGCACGATCTAGTTGTGATGATGACTTTGGTTGACTGGGGGTGAACTGTCACCCAGCGTTGAGTTGCTATAAGGTGGGCGATGAAAGATGCAAATGGCTTCGATTCTGGGGTCGTGTCTTGGTTGCTCTGGGTAGCCATACTGTGCGTGAGGGACACTTTGATCTTGTCAGTGGGATTAAGATTTCGAACGATGGGATATAGAAGGCTCGAAGGAAGCCATTTAAGATTGAGCCTTGTTAGATATGGAAGGTCAATCGCTGCGCGAGAAGTCCCGTTCGGCTCGTTTTCTGGCTGCGTCTCGGTTTCTTCTTCGTCCAAAGCCACTAGTGACTCGAGGTCTAAAGTGACTAGCCGACTACTTGCAGCGAGGATGCGCCTGATATCTGGGGGGTGTACGTGGAGTTTATGGAGCTTGAGCTCCAACAAGCGTTCGGCGAGACCAGAGAAGCCCGTGATAGGGTCTCCCTTCGAAGCGGATCCGTCCCAACACAGGCTCAACCGTTGGAGGTGTCGCGAGAGTTGAATCTTGTGTTGATTTAGCCAGTCAGTGCTGGTGCAGCCAGGTCCCAGTCGTGGTAGGGTAACGTCCCGCCAGCGGTTCGTGTGCGGGCAGACCAATCTGAAGAAATCCCCCGCTCCGATCGAGTCCCGGTGCGACTCGCCGCCCCTGAGATTGCCTGTATCGGATGCAACCTCCCAGAGGACGCTCAGAGGGGAGTCTTTGGATCTGTCCAACGCAAGAGAAACGATCCAATCCGGGTCTTTTGAATGTACCACGCCCCAAAGGGAGGGAGTGCCGAGCGTCACTTTACGCCACCATGATGAGACGGTTGACAATTGGATAAGTCTCTTTTGATGATTGTGACCGTCTATCTCGACCATAGCGTGGTCAATGCATGCTGAAAGAATCTCGGGAGGGAGCCGTTGTATTGGGAGATGGGAGTTATGATGTTGACAAATTGCTGCTGCGGTTTCAAGCAGTCGGTGTTTTAGGAGCTCAACGGTTGCAGAGATGCAAGGTCGCAATTCATTGAGATCAAGGGCTTGAGGAGGCTCCCTTCGAGAGAGTAAAAAATAGGAGCTGAGAAGGAATCCGCCGGATAGCACCGAGAGGTGGACCTACCATCGTGCCTGTTTCAGCGGATCGCCAAAGAGTCCCCGTGGTAACGAGTTTTCTGACGCGATGCTTTTAAGCAAACACTGTTCAACAAAGTTGATCGTCGAGCATGACGCTGGGTTAAGAGACATTGAGAGACTGTGGAAGGGGTGGGGGAAAGATGCTTCGTGATTCACTGCAAGCGCGCGGCATTCGTCAGGAGGCCACCAGTGAGTGCCATCTACCTCGTGGGTTTGGATTCCATCTTCTTCCTGACTCATTCAATTTCTGTCATCCAAGATAAATGAATCCTGTCACGAACATGCATGCTCTATAATCAAGATCGAGAAACTTGCTCGAGTTGCGCACCGGGCTTTCTGCCGTCTTCAGCACAACCTTCCCGTCCGCTCAGCCTACGACAAAACAAACAACAAAGAGTTTTCTCCTGAAAATTCAGAATCAGTGGCGAACATAAATCCTATCTTTTGTTCGAGTCATTAGGTTTGCGTATCGGATATCGGGCTCGGCGGTGACGCTCTAAATTTCTAGTAAAGACCTCACGCACATCTACGTACTCCCTCGCCGTGCAGCCTGTCGTTCTTCACAAAATGGTGGGTGGGTCGACATATGTAAGTTTATGATCGCACAGAACAGATCAACAGGCTCGAATTACTCTGTGTAGTCGCATTACGTGGAAAGAAAGTTCCTTTATCCACCTACCGAGGTGCGACCCACTCGAAGCAACCTGAACCAACCAACTCTCTAATCCGGTCCAGAACTTCCGCTCGCCACGCGTTCTTTCGGGGACGCACCCAAAGACCGTCCAATGGATGCGGCACATTGTTCTTCCGGCCTATCGATTCTCTAGCGGATCGAGGCCCATATCTCGCTAGAAGGATACTAAGAAGCGTGAACTCGTTGACAAGGTCTCCGTTCACATTTAGGTACTTCAATTCAGGCCATAGCCATGAACCTCCACGCCTTTCTGAGCCCACCGATTCCGTTTGCACCGCATCTGGCAGGGAGAGGAGCCAGCTCCACCTCCATGATTCTCTGGACCCGCTGAGCATGACGTTCGCCACACTAGGGAAGCGCATCAAGTTGTCTATGACGACTTGCTCGATATCATCCCCGAGGTCGTCAGAGCTGATATCCAGCATCACAAGGTACTCCTCGGTAATCTGGGGTAGGGAGCGAAGGCGGAGCCATGGTAAAATGACTGAAGGTGAACCTCGTAACTCCACGGTGTAGTGATTAGTGGAGTTCGATCTAGTTCTTAGATTGACTTTGGTTGAATGAGGGTGAACCGCCACCCAACGTTGAGTTGCTATCAGGCGGGCCGTAAAACATGCGAATGCTTCCGCGGTTGTGTCGTGGTTCCCCTGGGTAGTCATATCGTGCGCGAGAGACACTTTGACCTTGTCCGTAGGATTTAGGTCTTGAACGATGGGAAATAGAATGCTTGAAGGTAGCCATTTAAGGCTAAGCCTTGTTAGACGCGGAAAGTCGATCGTGGCATGAGAAGTGCCGTTCGGCTCGTTTTCTGACTGTATTTGGTTCTCTTCATCCAAAGCCACAAGTGATTCGAGGTCTAGGGAGACTAGCCCAGTACTTGCAGCGAGTATGCGAGTTATATCCGTAGGGTGTACGTGAAGATTATGGAGCTTGAGCTCTGACAAGCGTTCCGTGAGACCAGAGAAGCCCGTAACAGGGTTCTCCGTGGAGGAGGATCCGTTCCAGCACAGGCTTAGCTTTTGGAGGTGTTGCGAAAGTTGAATTTTGTGTTGCTTCAGCCAGTCGGTGCTGGTGCAGCCAGACCCCACGCAGGGTAAGGTGGCGTCGCGCCAGCGGTTCGTGTGTGGGGAGACCGATTTGAAGAAATCGTCTGATGCCATGGAATCACGGTACGACTCGCCGCCCATGAGATTGCCTGTATTGGATGCGGCTTCCCATATAACGCTCAGAGGGGAGTCTTTGGATCTGTCCAGTGCGAGAGAAACGATCCAATCTGGGTCTTTCGAATGTATTACGGCCCACAGGGAGGGAGTGCCGAGCGACACAGTCCGCCACCACGATGAGACGGTCGACAATTGGATTAGCCTCCGCTGGTGATTGTGGCTGTCAATCTCGGCCATAGCGTGACCAATACACGCTGAAAGAATTTCCGGAGGGAGTCGTTGGATTGGAAGAAGAGAGTTGTGGCGTCGACAAACGGCCGCTGCGGTTTCGAGGAGCCGGTGCTTTAGGAGATCGACGGTTGCCAAGATGCAAGCTCGGAAATCATTTAAATCAAGGGATTGAGGAGGTTCCCTGTGAGAATGAAAAGGCGGTAACTGAGAAAGAATTAGCGGATAACACCAAGCGGTGTACCTACCAGACTGCCTGCTCCAGTTTCTCACCACAGATCCCCACAGGTTGCATGTTTTCCGATTCGATGCTTTTGAGCAAACACTGTTGAACAAGGTTGATGGCCGACAAAGACGCGGGCTTGAGAGACATTGGGAGATTGTTGGAGGGGTGGAGGAACGGTACTTCGTGATTCGCGGCGAAGCGTGGGCACGTGGCGATGTAATGAGGCAATGGGTGGCGGTCTATCTCATTTCCGGCCTTGTCCATGACTCATTCCATTTCAACCATTCCAGAAACCTAAATACTGTCACAAACTTAGACAATGTGTAATTAGACTGCTCAAGCGGTGTGCTTGGCTTCCTCAGGCTGGACGTCGTGTACGTTGCTCGTTGCCTGGAGGAAGATTCCTCAACGCCTCCTTCGGGGCCACGCTGCTCGGCAGAGAATATCAAGCTTAATGACTTGCTAATTAGGTGGGAATTGAAGGTGGGCATTTCGTGGCACCCTTCGTTCGAACCATCAGTTTAGCGACTTGATGTCTAACCCCGCCGACACGTCGAACAATCCGGGTGTACCAGTGAAAGCCTATTCCATCTCCATTTCTGGTATTCAGAGGTATTTAGTATAGAATCTAACATATAGTGGTTGCCAGGACGCTCATGCGCAAGGTATCGCATCGTTCAACAACCAGACCGGCTTGCCAATGCCGCAGGAGTACTTGTTAGCCGTTGCCATATACAATTGAACGGAAAAGATTAATACGAACAAAACGGTCCGGAGTACTCTACGTAGGTTACTACCATATTCCTTGAGCATTGAGAGAACACGACCCGTTTGTTGGGCTGACTAACCTTTGACCCACTTGAAATTATGGTCGGGTGTGAGTAAACCTCGGATAAGGTCTACGACCTCCGCTCGCCAGACGTTTTTGCCAGGCCTCAACCAGAGATATGCCAGCCGACGTGGTCCAGCTTTCTTTTTGATGATTGACTCTCTAACCGGTTGTGGCCCATGTCTCGCAAGCAGGACACTGAGAATGGTGAACTCGTTGATAGAGTCTCCGTTGAACTCTAGATACTCCAATTCGGGCCATAGCCACGACTTGACAACCGCTTCTGAGCCCACCGAGTCTGTCTTCACTGCATCGGATTGGAAGAGAAGCCAGATCCATCTCCATGACTCTCTGTCTCCGTGGAGTATAACATACCCCACCTTGGGGAAGTGCAGAATGTTTTCTATCAGCACTTGCTCCGGATCATCCCCTAGATCTTCAGAGCTAATAATTAGCTCCACGAAGTATTGCTGGATAATTTGCGGCAAGGAGCGAAGGCGGAGCCAGGGGAGGATGATTGAAGGCGGACCTTGGAGCTCCACGTTATATTGAAAGTCGCCGTCTGGGAGAGGGTTGAGAGTCACATTGGTTGATCGGGGTGAACTATTAGCCAGTCTTCAGTCGCCACTAGGCGTGCTGTGAAGGACGAGAGCGGCTCCGCTGCGGTCTCTTGGTCCCGATTGTTACCCATATGGTGGACGATCGACACGGCCTCCATGCTTGAAGGATCTAGGTTTTGGACGATGGGCCTTAAAGTCCTCCACGGAAGCGATTTAAGGCTTAACCTTGTCAGACGCGGAAGGTCGATGGTTGTACGAGAGGTGTCGTTGAGCTCGTTTTCCAGCGTCGCCTCATTCTCCCATTCACCCAAAGCCAGAAATGACTCGAGGTCCAGGGAAACCAACTGACTACTTCCAGCAAGAATGCGTTTGATGTCCTCGGAGTAGAAGTGGAGATTGTGAAGCTTGAGCTCCAACAAGCGTTCAGCGAGACCGGAGAATCCCATAAGAGCGGTTTCCGTAGAAGGTGATTCATCCCAGCACAGGCTTAGGCGTTGGTGGTGTCGAGAAAGTTGAACTTTGTGCTGGCGCAGCTAGTCGATGCTGGTACTGCCAGACCCCAACTTCGGTAAAGTAGCGTCCCGCCAGCGGTTCGTATGCGGAGAGACCAATTTGAAGAAATCTTCCGCTCCGATCGAGTATGACTCTCCGCCCCTGAGATTTCCTTTATAGGAGGCGGTATACCAAGTGACCGCCAACGTGGCATCCTTTGAGCGTTCCAGTGCGAGTACCACGATCCAATCCGGGTCTTTGGAATGTATTACCCCCCACAGAGAGGGGGCGCCGAGTGTCACCCTGTGCCACCATGACGAGACATTCGACAATTGGATAAGTCTCTGCTGGCGGTTATGGCTGTCTATCTCGGTCATGGCGTGGCCAAAGCATGTAGAAAGAATCTCGGGAGGGAGCCGCTGGACTGGGAGAAGGGAGTTGTGGCGTCGACAAACGGCTGCCGCGGTTTCGAGTAACCGGTGCTTTAGGAGGTCGACGGTTGCGAGGATACAAGCTCTAAGTTCATCCGGATCGTTGACTTGGATAGATTCCCTTACAGAGAGAAATAAAAATTGGTAACTGAGAAGGGACCCAGCGGAACGCGGAAGGTGCACCCACCTTGGGCCCTGCTGCGCCTTCTCACTTAAGAATCCCAGTGGTAGAGGGTTCTCCGACTCGATGCTTTTGAGTAAATGCTGTCCAGTAAGGCTAATCTTAGAGAGGGACGCCGGCTTGGCAGACATTGAGAGACTGCCGGAGGAGTGGAAGGGCGACCCTCTGTGATTCAGTGCAAGCGCGCAGCGTTCTAATGGGGCAACGAGTGCCGTCCACCTCATTCCCCAGCTTCTTAATGACTCATTCCATTTCATTCACACATCATGCCTAAACCCTGTCACAAACACACCCTCTCTGAAATAAGTGTGGAGAAAGCTGCTCGAGTGTGTCGCGCTTCCTGCTGGGGGACTCCGCCTTCCGCTCTGCCGCCCAGTCTGGGACAAGGTCCGGCTTTGCGGAAACCGCTCCGTCGGCTCAACCGCTACTGAGCACCCCATGATTCGGTCATCCCTCTTCTTGACACCATCGTTGATGATCATTCGCAACTCCCATGAGAGAAAGAGTGGGTGGCGGATATGAAGCGGTTTGACGTCAGGCGAGGGACCTTACCAATCTTATCTCCGAGCTCCGCCCGAGCAGGTCGGTTCACTCTGAGAGCGACTGTCTCTTCTCGTGAAGGACCTTGGATTCAAACCCCACCTCTATCCCCCTGGAAAGGTCCTTCGACAGGTACCCGTCCCGGCACAACTTTCCCCCCATCACCCCAACCATTCAGCCACGCATTGAACCAGTCCATGTAAAGAATGGAATTTGACGGCAATAAGTTGCTAAAAGTGACTTGGAACAGTGTATACCACGTCTCTCACTAGCTTTCAAGCTTTCCGGGAGGAACTTGAGTCTGTCGAGACTACTTGAGCAACTTGAAATGACCCGGCGCAACCAACTCTCGGATCCGATCTAGAGCCTCCGGTCGCCACGCCTTGCTTCCGGGCCGTACCCAAATCTTCTTCAATCTACGCGGCATATCATCCGGGTTGGTCGTCGATTCTGTAGTCGGTCGCGCCCCATACCTCGCTAGCAGGACGCTGAGAATGGTGAACTCGTCGACGTAGTCTCCGTTAATACTGATATACTCCAATTCAGGCCATAGCCAAGACTTGACGGGCATCTCTTGGTCCACTGAGGGTGTTTGCACCGCATCGGGTAAGGAGAGAAGCCAAATCCATCTCCACGACTCCCTATGTTCGAAGAGCGTGATATACCCCACCTTGGGGAACTGCTTGAGGTTTTCTATGACCACTGGCTCTGGGTTGGACCCGAGATCCTGCGAGTTGATAACCAAGTGCACATAGTATGGCCGGGTGGTTTGCGGTAGGGAGCGAAGGCGAAGCCATCGGAGGACGACTGAAGGTGGACCTCGTAACTCCACTTTGTAAGGAGTAGTGGTGGCCGAAAGGGGTCCGAGGGTGACGTTGGTTGATGAAGGGTGGACCACCACCCATTCATGTTGAGTTTTGATTTGGCGGGCAATGAAAGATGCGAATGGCTCTGGGCTAGTGCCTGGGTCCTTTTGGGTGGTCATATCGTGCGCGATAGACACTTTGACCTCGGCTGTTGGATTTAGATTTTGAACAATGGGGTCTAAAATGCTTGAAGGAAGCCATTTAAGACTGAGATTTGTTAGACATGGAAGTTCAATCGTCGGATGGGAGGCTTCGCTGGGCTGATTGGTCTGTTCATCGCGTACCACAAGCGACTCGAGGTCTAAGGACACTAATCGACTACTTGCAGCGAGGATGCGTGTAATATCCGCGGAATCTACGTGGAGATTATGAAGCTTGAGCTCTGACAGACGTTCCGCGAGGCCGGAGAAGCCAGTAACGGGGTTTCGGGTGGAAGGGGATCCGTCCCAGCACAGGCTAAGCTGTTGGAGGTGCCGTGAAATTTGAATCCGATGTTGAGTCAGCCAGTCGGTGCTGGTGTTGCCAGACCCCAACTTTGGGAAGATGATGTTGCGCCAACGTTGGGCGTGCGGAGAGACCAGTTTGAAGAAATCGTCGGATCCTATGGAGCGCCTGTACGACCCGCCTCCAGTGAGGTTTTTGGTATGGGATGTGGCTTCCCAGAGGACGGTCAGAGGGGAAGTTTTGGATCGGTCCAATGCGAGAGAAACGATCCGCTCCGGGTCTTTCGAATGTATTACACCCCATAGGGAGGCATTTCCCAGTATTACCGTGCGCCACCACCGCGAGACGCTCGATAATTGAATGAGTCTTTTCTGGTGGTTATGATTGTCTATCTCAGCCATAGCGTAACTGATGGCCAGAGATAGAATTTCGGGAGGGAGCCGCCGGAAAGGGAGAAGTGAGTTTCGTCCTCGACCAACGGCCGCGGCGCGTTCAAGCAGTTGGTGCTTGAGCAGGTCGACGGTTTCAAGGATACTAGCTCGTAATTCATCTGGGTCCGGGGTTTGGGCGAATCTCCTTTGAGAGAGAAAATGTGCATTGAGAGGCAATTCACAGGACGACTCCGAACTCCGAGTGGTGCACCTACCCAAAGGGTGCCTCTGGATCCCCAAACGGTCCAAGCGAGAGTGCGTTTTCCGCCTCGATGTTGTTGAGCAAACACTGGCAAACATGGTCGATAGTCGAGAAAGAGGCCAGCTTGATAGGCATTTGAGAGATTTTCGGAAGAGCGGGCGAAGGAACTTCGTGTTGATTTAAAGTTAGCGGGAAGTGGGCACCAATCGGAATTATGTAAGTCGTCCCGTTTGAATTTCGATTCTTCTTTATGACTCATTTTGTTCCGATCATCGGAGGGACGCAAAAGATTTTGACAAACATACGCATACTATTCTGTGATCAATATCGAGAAAGCCGCGAGACGTCTCCCAGGGAGGAAGTGCCGAGCGTCACTTACGCTACCATGATGAGACGGTCGACAACTGGATAAGTCTCTTCTGGTGGTTGTGACGGTCTATCTCAGACATAACGTGGCCGATGCACGCTCGGGAGGGAGCCGTTGGATTGGAGATAGGAGTTTTTGGCTGCCGCGGTTTCAAGTAGTCGGTGCTTTAGGAGCTCGACGGTTGCGGGGATGCAAGCCCAAATTCATTCGGATCCATTACTTGAGTGGATTGCCTTATAGAGAGAAAATAAAAACCGGGAACTGAGAAGGGACCCAGCAGAACTCGGAAGGTGCACCCACCTTGGGGCTTGCTTCGCCTGACTTAAGATTCCAGTCGTAGCGCGTTCTCCGACTCGATGCTTTTGAGCAAGTACTGTTCAGCAAAGCAAATCGTAGATAGGAACACTGGCTTGGCATACATTGGAATACCGTTGGAGGGGTGGAAGGACGATGCTTTGTGATTCAGTGCAAGCGCGCAGTGTTCAAACAACCCACTGAGCGCTAGGTTTGGCTTTGCGGAAACTGCCCCCGCGGTCAACCGCTCCTTGGCATCCCCATCCCCTTGACACCATCGTTAATGATTGTCAGCGACTCCACTTACCGCGTGGGAGACACATAGTGGATGGGCGGGTGTGGGGTCTGTATGATGTCAGGAAAGAGATAGACTCGCCTACCTCTGAGCTCCGCCCACTCTCAAACAGCTTTGACATAACTCAATGTATCTTTGATTGCCGGTTACAAGAAAGACTTAACCCTTGGCTCATATTAATCATCCTCGACCCTAGCTGAGGCTTGGGTCTGACTGTAAAATGGTTAGAAATTATAATAGTGGGAATGGACGTCGCCCTCGGGTGCTTCGCTCCGAGGTTGCCAACCTAAAACAGGGAAAGTCTTGGGAAAGCTCGACAACGCCTCTTCACCCAACGGTAAACTTAGTGCTATCAGTTTCATGGTTGAAAGCGGGCAGCAAGTCGTCTTTCTGTGACCTTCAAGTTTCTCATAAGCAATTGAGTACAAATAGGAGCGCAGTGTAGACGCCGTTGCTCGACATATGTGGGGGTTATTTGTTCGACGGGCATGTAGTCTGTTGGTCGGTTACGCATTCATCGTTGTGGCTAACAGATGTAAGCAGTTTGCACTGTAACTTTATCCACACCACCTTCGAGTCCGCGCTGCCCAAGACAAGCTAACTAACTAAGATGTTGTAAAGTGAGAACCGGCGGAGAATAAGCCCAACCTTTTGTGCAAGTCATTACGTGTGCATACCGAAGATCGGCAGGGCGGCGACACCTAAGCAAAAGCCTCCCGAAGATCGACTTCTCCTCGGCCGGCCTGTCGGTTTTCACACGAAAGGGTGGGCAAACCCACGTATATATATGAACAAACAGAAAGGATTTACATGACTCAAAACGCTCGGAGTAGTCTATACAGCCTCCCTCCGCAACTTTCGAGCTTTGTCTCGAGAGGGTCAATTTGTTGATGGACCTACTTGCTACGGAGCCCACCTAAAGCAACCTGGGCCAAGTAACTCTCGGATACGGTCTATGACCTCCGTTCGCCACACTTTCTTCCTGGGACGCACCCAAAGAACTGCCAATCGGCGTGGCACGTCCTGCTTTTTGGTCATCGGTTCCCTACTCGATCGCGGCCCATACCTTGCCAGCAGCACGCTTAGAATCGTGAACTCGCTGATGCAGTCTCCGTTAATACTCATATACTTCAAGTCAGGCCATAGCCAAGACTTGACGGGCATCTTTGAGTCCACGGAGGATGTTTGCATTGCGTCGGGCAAGGAGAGAAGCCAAATCCATCTCCAAGACTCCCTAGGTCCGAGGAGCATGATGTATCCCACCTTGGGGAAGTGCATGAGGTTTTCTATGACCGCTGGCTCTGGGTCGGACCCGAGATCGTCAGAGTTGAGAATCAACTCCGCATAATACCGCCGGGTGGCTTGCGGTAGGGAGCGACGGCGAAGCCATAGTAGGACGACTGAAGGTGGACCTCGTAACTCCACCTTGTACGGAGTATCGGCGGCCGGAAGCGGTCCGAGAGTGACGTTGGTTGATGACGGGTGGACCACCACCCAGCGTTCAGTTGTTATTTGGCGGGCGATGAAAGATGCGAATGATTCTAGGGTGGTGTCTGAGTCCTTTTGGGTAGTCATATCGTGCGCGATAGAAACTTTGACCTCGGTTGTGGGATTTAGATTTTGAACAATGGGGTTTAAAATGGTTGAAGGAAGCCATTTAAGGGCGAGGTTTGCGAGATATGGAAGGTCAATCGTCGGACGGGAGGCTTCGGTGGGCTGATTGGTCTGTTCATCCCGTGCCACAAGCGACTCGAGG
>KN823108.1:39754-53504 GCA_000827465.1 Tulasnella calospora MUT 4182
CAGCCACTGGATGCTGGTATCACCAGATCCCAGCTGCCGTAACGAAACGCTACTCCAGCGAGCCGTGTGCGGAGAAACCAGTCCGAAAAAGCCCTCTGGTCCGATCGAGTCTCGGCAGGAGCAGGCACCGCTGGGCAGTGTAGTGTGAGAGGGTTCCTCATATGCAACCGTTAGAGGAGCATCTTTGGATCGTTCTAAAGCGAGAGATACGATCCATTCCGGGTTATTTGAATTTAATACCCCCCACAGTGAAGGGGTTCCGAGTGTCACTGAGCGCCACCACGATGAGACAGCCGACAATTGGATGAGTCGTCGCTGGTAATGGCGGCACTCGATATCAGCCAGAGCGTGGCTGATTGTCGTGGAAAGGAGCTCGGACGGTAGTCTCTGGATTGGGAGAAGAGAATTGCGATGTCGAAAGGCGGCAGCGGTGCTGTCGTAGATTCGCTGTTTCAGGAGGTCCACCGCTTCCGAGATGCAGGCTCGGAGTTCGCCTTGGTCTATTGCGTGGTGAGACTTACTGCAAACAATAGTATCATGAAATGAGTACGAAGTCGCCCGACAGCCGTAAGCGGTGCACGTACAAAAGTGCTTCTGCATCGCGTTCTACTGAAAGCGTGTCCTCCGATCCAATGGCTCTGAGTAAGTATTGACTGAGAGAGTCGACCATTGTCGAGGACGCTAGGTTAGAGGCCATTCGAGGGACTGCTTGGAGATGGGGAGTTAGGGGAGAGAGGATGCTTAGAGGACAGTGATTGAGTCATCGCATGCCCAAGCGCCCGACGCATTAAATCAGACAATGATGGTCAGCCCTCCGCGTGTTTTTGAAATTTCAATCTTCTTCGTGACTCATTTATTTCGACCGGCCCAGATTTATATTTCAGTGCCACAACAAACATACACCGTAAACAAGTGCCGGGCGCCTAGAAAATCTATTCCCACCGCCACTCCGCGACCAGCGGTTTGCGTCTCAGGACTGTATTCTATGCTCAATCCTCTGTTGGTCGTTTTGACTCTCAAGCTCGAACTCCGAAGGGTGGTGGCCTGATTCGTCGCCTCGAGTCGTACGTAGGTCGACACTGCCGAACATGTAAAGCTCGTTAAACTAGTTGGACCAAGCCCTCTGGACGATCGTCTGGTCTAGAAACGCTGAACTAAGTGTGGAGAGATGACTGGTCAGGCAACGGTAGGGGCCTGTTAAAGCCTTTTGGAAGTCAGCACACCGCGTGGAAATGGGGATGTCCGACCTTATGAGTCATTCGGTTGGGAACGATCGAAATTCAGTAGCGTCATCACAAATTCGGGTACTTTAGCTCTAATGGCATCGGGAGAGACCAACTTACCCCTAATTTCTGCGAGGTAAACCTTGTGTATTCCACCTTATCGAAAGGGATTCTTCCAGAGAGTGACTTGGAGGAACGTTCCCCCCCGTGTAACAATCAGACGGAACACACACACGGTGAAACGGGTTTGGGGGTCCTACGCATCCTCTCTTCGTAGCTTTACAACCTTAGGGTGAAGACGGTCTATGTATTTATTGGGTTACTATGATTCGATCCAGTAGAAACGACCAGGGGCAACGACCTCTCGAATTCGGTCGAGTACCTCCGCTCGCCACACGTAACCCCCAGGATGGACTTCGAGCCGTACAAGTCGTCGTGGCAGAGCATCCTTTCTAACCGTCGATCTTCCTTTAGAAGGCGGCCCATATCTAGCCAAGAGGACGCTAAGAATGGTGAACTCGCTGACGTAGTCTCCGTGAAACGTTAAATGCCGTAAACCAGGCCATAGCCACGACTTGGTGTGCTTCCGCCCCGAGTTCCATGAGCCCGTTTGCACTGCGTCTGGGAGGGAAAGGAGCCAAACCCATCTCCAGGACTCTCTCGAGCCCTCGAGGACGACGGATTCTACTTCGGGGAATCGCATAACGTTGTCTAGTACGACCTCGCTTGGAGTATCTCCTAAGCCGCCGGAGCTGATTTTCAACTCGATCGAATACTCTTCGGTGATTTGCGGGATTAAGTGGAGGCGAAGCCATGGTAGAATAACCGAGTACTCGCCCTGTAACTCGATAGTGTATTGGCAGGTGGTGTCCGAGGGAGGTTGAAGAGTAACGTTGGCCAATCGAAGGTCGATTGTCACCCGGTGCGTTCTTGCGATCAGTTTGGCAATAAAAGACGCGACAGGATCGTTGGTTTCGGCTGGGTCCTCGGTCACGATCTGGTGAGCGATAGAGACCGTTTCCAAACTCGACACGTTTATGCCCTGAACGATGGGAAGGAGCACGCTCGATGGCAGCCATCTAAGGCTAAGATTGGTCAGACACGGAAGGTCGATCGTTGCAGGAGAGCTGCTGTGGACCTCGTTTTCTGGTAGCGCCTGACTCTCCTGGCTGTGTTCGTCCAAAGCGACCAGCGACTCGAGGGTTAAGGAGACTATCCGGCCACTTGTAGAGAGGATGTGGATGATATCGGCAGGGGATATGTGAAGATTTTGAAGCTTGATGTCCAATAAGCGTTCCGCAAGGCCAAAGAAACCAGTAATGGGGGTTTCCGTCGAAGGGGATCCGTTCCCAGAAAGGCTTAGCTGTCGGAGGTGTCGTGAAAGTTGAATTTTGTGTTGATTTAGCCCATGTTCCAGCTGCGGTAACGTGACGCTGCCCCACCGAACCATGTGCGGAGAAATCAACTTGAAGAACTCCCCTGCTCCCATGGAATACCGGTACACGTCGGGGCCATTGAGTTTCCTGCAATAGGGATCCTCCTCCCACACGACGCTGAGAGGGGCATTCTGGGATCGGACCAAAGCGAGAGAAATTATCCATTCTTCGTCTTTTGAATTTATCATCGCCCACAAGGAGGGTGTGCCAAGTGCTACTGAGCGCCACCACCTCGATACAGTCGAAAGTTGGATGAGTCTTTGCTGGCGGTTGTAGCTCTCTATCTCGGCCAAAGCATGAGCGATCATCGTAGACAGGATTTCGGAAGGTAATCGTTGGATTGGGAGATGAGAATTGCGATGTCGATGGGCGGCGGCAATGGTTTCGAGGAGTCGTTGCTTCAAAAGATCCGCGGTCTCGAAGATAGAACCCTGAAATTCATCTTGGACGAGGGTTTGGGATTGACTGCGAGAGACAGCACTTGAAAGTGAGAAGGAATACAGGCGAGACTGCTCAGAAGAAGACGTACGAAAGCGTCTGCAAATTACGAAAGAGTCCAGCGGGTAGCTGGTTTTCCGATTCGATGCTTTTGAGCAAGGACTGACTAACGGAGCTGATCGTCGAGAAAGATGCAGTCTTGACAGACATCCGAGAGGGTGTTGGAGGGTCAGGGAGAGGGAACAAGAGAGGGGCGATTGATTCAGTGCAAGGGGCGACGCTTTAAATCGAACAATTGGGGTTAACCGACCCCGTGATTTTGGCTTCGCATCTTCATGACTCTTTCTCTTTCTCTTTCTCTTTCTCTTTCGGCTGTTCCTGTGTGTTACTAGCTTCTACATCTTAGTAACGTAGCCTCGCACTAGTGAGCCATGTCTGCAGAGACTGAATCTAAGAGGTCGCCATATTCAATCCAAGTCCAGGGCCCTTCCCCTCCACGGCCGTGGTGGCATTGCAACACTCCTCGAACGGTGTGTTATCAAAGAGATGTGCTTGGATCAATTCGATGAAGAGGAACGAGTCATTCTGAATCTTTTCAGCTGGCTACACGTCAAGGCGGGCTGAGGACCGCCGCCGCCGTGCACCCTCAAGTCGACGACTGGAGCGGGAGGGCCAAATCCCCTGGGGAATTCCCTCGGAGGGCCGGAGCTAAGCGCTGAGGGATAATTGGCTGGGGCGGAGATGAAGGCTGTATGAGAGCCACTTGGTAGTCAGTTTACCTCGTGGAACACGCGAACCTTGTTTGTGACTCATCGAGTTTCTATATTCGAGATACCCCACGAACGTTATCGCAGGTGATAATCAAAATCAAGGGAATTATCACACCCTCTATCTGAACCTTTATCGAGGTGTGCTGTGCGATCAAGTTGAGAAAGTGAGGCCGAGACACCCGCAACCTTCGCGACATCTCCACTATGGACCATACCCGGCCAGGCATCGCCAACAAAGCAGGTTCCTCCTATTCTCCGTCATTTCCTGGGTCAATGAAATGAGTGCGGCAGTGGTGTTACAACTACCTTCAATGTCATCCAGCACCGGGTTAACGCCATAGAGCCGCTGACCGCTATGGCGGGTCATGACAACAACTGACCATCTGACGAACTTAAGGACGCCGTACCTTCCGAAGGCATTCCCGATGTGAAACAGTTACTTGATTGTCCAGTTGCGAGGACTGAGAGTGGTATTAGGGCGAGATAGTGTGACCGGTAGCTGTATGCTTCCGCTGATGGACGGCTCGCTGGTGAAGATAGGATACGAGAGGACAAACAATGTCACGTGACGGGTCGGCCCAATTCGAGACGCTCGGACTCGGGTGAGCAAGGTTCTATCCAGCAGATTATCAGTCCTTGCAGATGTACACGGCTAGGAAATAACGGGCAGGACTCGTCTGGTAGTGACCGAAATAAGATTCAAGAAATATCAATCTTACTTGCAGCTCTAAACAAATACACGTCAAGGCAATTATAAGGTCCTTCTTACGATTCTAATACAAAGCGCTCCTCCCCAACTATGTCCTTTATCCGCTCGACAACCTCCGGGCGCCATCCATTCCCCCCAGACTCAATCTTTAGCATCCGAAGTCGAAGCGGTCCATCCGCAATAGGCTCTGCCGAAGGCAAACCGAACCGCCCCAGTAGCATGCTAAGGGTAGCGACCTCGTTGATGGTGTCTCCACGTAGCGTCACTTCCGTCAGTTCATGCCACAGCCATGAATTGGCCGAGCCTCCTGGCATCGCGTCTGGAAGAGAAAGAAGCCACACCCATCGCCAAGCCTCCGGGTGGCTGCGTAGGCGGAGAGATTTCACCTTTGGAAGCCGCATGAGATTTTCGACAACGACGTCGTCGGAGTTGTCTTGAGTAAAGTCCGAGTCGAAGTCCAAATGAAGATGATACCCTTTCATCAACTGCGGCAGGCAGCGAAGGCGGAACCATCGAAGAAGTATGTAATGGCCTCCCTTCAATTCAACCTCGTAGTGGGTTGCTGTTTCGGAGAAGTCTTTGAGAATGATGCCTGAGGATTTAAGCCATAGATACACCGACGGCGTCGCCTCAAGGATGCGCGCGACAAGTTTTGCAAAGGGACCGGTGTTTGGCTCGTATGGGTCCTCGATAACGTTGCTTTGGACGTTTGTATCGTGGCGAATGGTGATAGTAGTCAAGTTGGGAGCGCGAATCTGCTCGAGGATCGGCATCATGATTTTTGAAGGGAGCCACGTCAGGCGAAGGGTAACGAGATGCGGAAGGGAAATAGCTCCAGCGTGGGTGTCGGGAGGGGGGTCGACAGACTCCTGGTCGGCCTCGGGAGCTTCGATCAAAGACTCTAAGTCTAGGGATACGAACTGGGGGTTGGCTGCCAGGACTCGGATTATCTCCTCCGTCGAAACGACCAGGTTTTGGAGCTTGAGGTCCAATAGTCGTTCTAGCCGACCGGGCAAGCGATATGTTGGTTCGGTGATGGTGGGAAATTCGGGTCGAAGGATATGCAAACGCTCAAGGTATGGAGAGGGTTTTATTTCCTGGCCGCACATACTGTCGATGCTGGCGCTTAGTCGTATCCATTGGAACGTCGCCTCCCGCCAACGGCCGATGTGAGGGCAAACAAGACCCACGAATACATCCTCGGCAAGGCAATAGAGGTACCTGCTCTGAAGTCCCAGGGGAGTCGAAGGTGGATTGTCGTTGAACGAAATTGCAAGAGGCGAGTCCTGGGAGCGTTCAAGTGCGAGCTCGAGGATCTCCCTTCGGTCCGTCCCGGCGATGACGCTCCAAAGGGAGGGGATGCCCAAGACAACTGCTCTCCACCATCGAGCCACTGACGATAGCTGAATGAGTCGGTGAAGGTGGTTGTGGCGCTCGACTTCATCCATTCCGTAGAAGATGACCTTGGAAAGCATCTCCGGGGGCAGTCGGTATATAGAGAGCTGAGCGTTGTGTCGCCGCCGGACGTCAGAAATCCTTTCGGTAAGCCGTTGTTTCAAGAGTTCGACTGTTTCGTTGATCGCCGCCTCGATTTGAACCACATCGTTGAGAATTTCGCCTGTGACGTGCCTTCAATAGACGACGGTGTCAAATGATAATATAACTGAGTAACGAGGGTCATTCCTTACTGGTCTGATGACAGCTCAAGCGTTGCGGTCGCAGGGTTCTCGGATTCTATGCTATTGAGCAGGGTTTGGCTGACAAAGTCCAGTACCGAAGATGACGCTGGCCGGGGAGACATCGTTCTGTTCTAGAGGAGGCGGACAGTGGTACTCTACAGGAAGCGATGCGGAATGAAAACCACTTTTGTTTAAGTAGAGATAGGGAGGCGGTTCACCTCGTGATTTGATCGAGCCCCCGATCTTCTTCATGACTCATTCTATCTCGAGGATCTCGGCTTTCCACAGAATTGATTCCAAATAACCGCATAAAAAATTCTGATATTGCGGTTGAGCCAAGTCTCTCCCGATGCTTTGGCTCTGGAGCGCCAAACTTTTTTTGGTCCGTTGTCCCTGTAGAGCGGTTGTTTGCACCGCCTCGATAGCGCCAGTGCCTGTCCGGTCGTGGTTAATTAGGTGTAAGTTTTACCGAGGCATTTACTTCTGGGTGGGTGGTGCAAAATCACTTGAATTGGCCTCAGAGAATCGGAGTCGTTTGTTGGGTTATGAGGGGGCGGTCGAACATGCCGGGAGGGCCGGTGGGGGATACTTTGTTCTTGTGTGCCACCCAGCTTAGTCAGCCGGGACTTGGGCCGAAACCCTCGAGATTTTCTTTTGATTCCACCTTCGTACGTTTCGTATGTAAGGGAATGTAAGCGTCAAGATACTCATGGTTAGAGGCGGGAAACAAGTCGTGTCGTCGTTTCTGCTCCATAAGTCATTTCAGCAGTTGCAACGTTGCCTCTTGATAACCAGCCTGAGTGTTGCGGCAACGAACACGGAGCGGGAAGGCATCGTACCCTGGACGACGAGCATGCGTGCTGTCGGTCGGTCAAGCGTTCGTTGTCGGGGCCAAACACTGAGAAAACCGCGTGTCATCTGCGGAGGTCGCCCATGTTTCTCATACACCATGACGAGGAGAGAAACACGCAAGGCCAATACGCTGATCAAGTCAAACATAAGAGGCTTACATTACTTTAAAAGGTTAGGGGTACGCTATACAACTTTACTACGCAACTTCTGAGCTTCATGTCAAGACGGCTTCTTTATCACCCACTGGAAACGACCAGGGCCGAGCAACTCTCGAATCCGGTCCAGAACCTCCGCTCGCCACACGTTTTCACGGGGCCGCACCTGAAGAGCTTCCAACGGACATGGAGCATCATCCTTTTTAGTCTTCGACGCTCTGGTCGACCGTGGACCATACCTCGCCAGCAGGACGCTGAGCACCGTGAACTCGTTTACGGAGTCTCCGTTCACATTCAGGTACTTCAAGTCTGGCCATAGCCATGACCCCCGGCGCGTCTCTGAGTCTTCTGCGTCTGTTTGCACCACATTGGACAAAGAGAGGAGCCACATCCATCTCCACGATTCCCTGGAGCCGATGAGCTTGACGTTACCCACCCTAGGGAACCGCATAAGAGTGTCGATTACCACTTGCTCCGGATCGTCTCCTATGTCGTCAGAGCTAATAAGTAACCTCACTGAGTACTCCTGGGTGATTTGCGGTAGGCAGCGAAGGCTGAGCCATGGTAGGACCGCTGCAAGCGGACCTCGTAGCTCCACGGAGTAGCGACACGAGGTGACCCCGTGAGGTCCGAACGCGACCTGGGTTGAGTGGGGGCAGACCAACACCCAGCGCTCAAGCGGGATGAGGCGGGCAAGGAAAGATGCGAACGGGTCCGGGTCTGTGCCTTGGTCCTGGTTGATACCCATATCGTGATTAATGATCACCGTCGGTATGGTTGAGGGATCTAGATTTTGAACGATGGGACGCAAAAGGCTCGAAGGAATCCACTTCAGGTTCAGGTATGTCAGGCGTGGGAGGTAGATTGACGAATGATGAGTGTCGTCGTCTGGCAGTGTCTCCTTCTCCTGTTCATCTGAAGCTACAAGTGACTCGAGCTTCAGACTCACCATCCGATGACTTGTAGCGAGCATATCTGTAATATCTGTAGGTTTGACACGGAGATTACAGAGTTTGAGCTCCAGCAGGCGTTCCGCGATGCCAGAGAAACCGGTAATGGGGTTATTCGTAGAAGGGGATTTGTTCCAACACAAGCTTAACTGTCGGAGGTGTCGTGAAATCTGGACTTTGTGTTGTTTTAGCCATTCGGTGCTAAACCCTCTAGACCCTAGCAGCGGTAATGTAGCGTTGCACCAGCGGCCCATGTGTGGACAGACCATTTTGAAGAAATCCTCCGATGGAATAGAATACCGGTACCTCTCGTTGCCATCGGGAGTTTTTTTAGAGGAACTTCCCTCATACATGACGGTTAGAGGGGTATCTTTGGATCGCTCCAAAGCAAGCGAAACAATCCAATCCGGGTCGTGTGAGTGGATGACGCCCCACAGGGAGGGAGTGTTAAGTGTCACTTTGCGCCACCACGACGAGACAGTCGATAATTGAATGAGTCTTTCCTGGTGGTTGTGGGTTTCTATCTCGGCCAAAGCGTGACCAATACATGCTGAAAGAATTTCGGGCGGGAGTTGTTGGATTGGAAGAAGTGAGTTGTGACGTCGACAAACGGCTGCCGCGGTTTCGAGCAATCGGTGCTTTAGGAGGTCGACAGAGGCGACGATGCAAGCTCGCAGGTCACCTAGATCAAATATTTGGGTAGACTCCCTTTGAAGTAGGAGCTGAGAACGAATCCAGTAAACAACGCTGAGATGAGCGCCTACCCCAGTGCCTGCAACTTATCGCTAAATAGTCCCTCTGGTAGCGTGTTTTCCAATTCGATGCTTCTGAGTAGACATTGACCAATAGAGCTGATTGTGGAGAAAGATGCTGGCTCGATAGGCATTCGGGAACTTGAGACCTTTGGAAGGGTGAGATGGAGGGTTATCAGGGGTTATCAGCGCGGGGAAGTTTGATGGCGACCTCGTTTGTCGTTGTATGAGTTCTCGGCTCTACCGGACTTTTCGGCATTGGTTCGAAACTTTCCTCACAACACCTTAGGTTTCCAGTACAAAAGAGAAGGGTATAACATTCTATATCAATCGATATCTCGCCTACGCCGACAACTGAACTCATATTTCAAGTGCAACCATCACCTGTCAGCATTTGGTTTGGAACTTCGATACTTAGTCTATTCATCATCTTTCCGTAACTTAGCAATAATGGGTGAAGATGATCTATTATTGGCCGACTACGCTTCGGCCAAGTGGAAACGACCAGGCCCAACTAGCTCTCGAATTCGGTCGAGAACCTCCGCTCGCCACACATTATTTCCGGGACGCACTTCAAGCCTCTCCAGACGATATGGAAGACATTCCTTTTTGGTTATAGATCTTCCTCCGGAAGGTGGCCCGTATCTAGCGAGGAGGAAGCTGAGAGTCGTGAACTCGTTGACGTGGTCACCGTGAAATTTCAAATCCCGTAAACCCGGCCATAGCCACGATTTGAAGGACTTCCTGTCCGAGTCCGCCGAACCCGTTTGGACTGCGTCTGGAAGGGAAAGGAGCCAAACCCATCTCCAGGACTCTCCCGAGCCCTCGAGGACGATGGATCCCACTTCAGGGAATCGCATAAGGTTGTCTATTACGCCTTGGCTTGGATTATTTCCTACTCCGTTGGAGCTGATTTTCAGCTCCGTCGAATATTCTTGAGTGATTCGCGGCATCAAGTGGAGGCGGAGCCATGGTAGAATAACTGAATAACTGCCTTGTAACTCGACAGTGTATTCACAAGTGGTTTCCACGCGCGGCCGAAGGATGATGTTGGTCGATTGGAGGTCGACCGTCACCCAATGAGTTGTTGCGATCAGTCTCCCAATAAAAGATGTGAAGGTATAGGAGGTTTTGGTTGGGTTCTCCTCGGCGATTGCTTGAGCGAGAGAGACTGTCTCCAAGGTCGAGACGTTTACGCTCTGAACGATCGGAAGTAAGACGCTCGGCGGCAGCCATCTAAGCCTAAGTTTTGTCAGGCATGGAAGGTCAATCGCTGGAGGACAAGCGTTCCTGAGATTGCTATCTGCCACAGCCTCGTTCTCCCCTTCCGAAACCAGTAGAGACTCGAGGTCTAAGGAGGTCATCCGCCGACTCGCAGAGAGAATGCGGATGATGTCGGCTTTGGATACGTGAAGATTTCGAAGGGTGAGCTCCAGCAAGCATTCCGCAAGACCTGAGAATCCTGTGATGGGGTTTTCTGTGGAGGGAGATTGGTTCCAAGACAGATTAAGTTGTCGGAGGTGTCGCGAGAGCTGAATTTTGTGTTGATCCAGCCACTGGGTGCTGGTATCGCCAGATCCCAGCTGCCGTAACAAAGCGCTACTCCAGCGAGCCGTGTGCGGAGAAACCATTTGGAAAAATTCTTCCGGTTTCATCATCAGGCGGTAGCAGGAGCAACGGCCGCGGAGACTTGGCCGGGTACAGTGCCGCTCATCCAGAAATGCAACCGTTAGAGGAGCATCTTTGGACCGTTCTAACGCAAGAGATACGATCCAATCCGGGTCATCTGAGTCTATTACTCCCCATAGGGAAGGGGTTCCGATGGTCACTGAGCGCCACCACGATGAGACGGTCGACAATTGGATGAGTCTTTGCTGGTGGTTGTGGCTCTCTACCTCGGCCAAAACATGTGCGACTATCGTGGAAAGTACCTCGGGAGGTAGTCGTTGAATTGGGAGGAGAGCATTGAGCTGTCGAGGGTCGGCGGTAACGTTTTCGAGAAGTAGCTGCTTCAACAGATCTACTGCCTCGGAGATGGAAGTTCGGAATTCCTCTTGTGAAATGCCTGGGAGGATTCGCTTACATAAAAAACACTTGAAAGTGAGAAGGAATCCCGGCGAAAGCTCCAAGCAGACGACTCACGAAAGCGCCTGCAAGTTTCGAAAGAGTTCGACTGGTAACGCGTTTTTCGATTCGATGCTTTTGAGCAAGGACTGACTAACGGGGCTAATCGTCGAAAATGATTCGGTCTCGGTAGACATCCGAGAGGGGGTTGGAGGGTTAGGGGGAGAGAATGCTTGAGGTTGGTTCAGTGCAGGTGGGTGATGACTTAAATCAAACCACTGGGGTTACGTTACCTTGTGGTTTTGAATCTCGAATGTTCTTGACCCGTTCTATTTAGAATTCACCTGCACCCCTGTGGATTTTCGATCCAAGTAGCGCGGTTTTGCACCGCCGAGGTCTGTGTGAGCAACCAATCCTCGAGGTTGCTAGATTCAATCGAAATCCAGAGCCCTTCTCCACAGCAACCTTAACAGCATTGGAACGATCCTCGCGCGGTGTCGCTCCAAGGGCGGACTGGCGAAAGCCAAGCCTATGCACTAGCCGGTTGACAACTGGAATCGGACATGGTCAAGTCCGGGCTGGCGGCGGTACATCGCCCGGTCAGCATCTGGAAGTAGGACGGTCAAGCCCGTTGTGGAGCTGATTTCTTCTGAGGGCGCGAATTAAGTGTGGGAATATTTTGGCTGAGCAGAAATGAAAGCCGTATTTGGGCCGGCTGGCGCTCAGTTTACCTCGTGGAATACCCTAATCTTCTTCATATGACACATTGGGTTTCTATCGTAGAAATACCTCACGGGCATTACCATCGATTATGAGTGCGATCAAGGAAATGCATCACTCTCTATTTTAACCTTCGTTGAGGTGGAGCTGTGCAGTCAAGTTGCACGAGGCCATCGGAGGCCGAGATGCCCGCAACTTTCACAACATCTCCCGGTTGGGTCATATCCGGCCAGACGGCGCCAAAAAAGCAAGTTCCTTCCATTGCCTATGATTTATTGGGTCAGTGAAATGAGTACGGCGGCGACGTCACTACTATTTTGAATACCCATCCACCAATGTTAGAGGGCTCCCCTCCCCATCGACTTCAAGGGAAACTGGGCGTCAGAACGTTCATAGCTGTCCAAGGCATGGAACATATCGTATCGTCGTTCTTTCCCATATACCAGTCTCATCGAGTTCAGCAGGCGACTCCAATCGTCACGGTCGCTTCAGGAGACAGAAAACCAATACGTCGATGAAGTCAAACATAAGCGGGTCACATTGCTTAAAAGGTTAGGGGTACGCTATACAGTCTTAATACGCAACTTCTGAGCCTCGTGTCAAGACTACTTCTTTATCACCCACGTGAAACGACCAGGGCCGAGCAACTCTCGAATTCGGTCCAGAACCTCCGCTCGCCAGACCTTTTCACGGGGCCGCACCTGAAGACCTTCCAATTGACGCGGAGCACCATCTTTTGTATTCGTCGACGCTCTCGTTGACCGTGGACCACACCTCGCCAGCAGGACGCTGAGCACCGTGAACTCGTTTACGCAGTCTCCGTTCACACTCAGGTACTTCAAGTCTGGCCATAGCCATGACCCCCGGCGCGTCTCTGAGTCTTCTGCGTCTGTTTGCACCGCATTGGGCAAAGACAGAAGCCACATCCATCTCCACGATTCTCTGGAGCCGAGGAGCTTGACGTTACCCACTCTGGGGAGCCGCATAAGAGTGTCGATTACCACTTGCTCCGGATCGTCTCCTATATCGTCAGAGCCAATATATAACATGACCGAGTACTCTTGGGTGATTTGCGATAGGCAGCGAAGGCTGAGCCACGGTAGGACCGCTGCAAGCGGACCTCGTAGCTCCACGCCGTAGCGACAAGAAGTGACTGCGTGAGGTCCGAACGCGACCTGGGTTGAGTAGGGGCAGACCGACACCCAGCGCTCAAGCGGTATGAGGCGGGCAAGGAAAGATGCGAGCGGGTCCGGGTGTGCGCCTTGGTCCTGGTCGATACCCATATCGTGATTGATAATCACCGTCGGTATGGTTGAGGGATCTAGATTTTGAACGATGGGACGCAGAATGCTCGACGGAATCCATTTCAGGTTCAGGTATGTCAAGCATGGGAGGTAGATTGACGAATGATGGGCGTCGCTGTCTGGCAGTGTCTCCTTCTCCTGTTCATCTGAAGCTACAAGTGACTCGAGCTTCAGACTCACCATCCGATGACTTGCAGCGAGCATATCTGTAATATCTGTAGGTTTGACATGGATATTACAGATTTTGAGCTCCAGCAGGCGTTCCGCGATGCCAGAGAAGCCGGTAATGGGGTTATTCGTAGAAGGGGATTTCCAACACAAGCTTAGTTGTCGGAGGTGTCGTGAAATCTGGACTTTGTGTTGTTTTAGCCATTCGGTGCTGAAACCTCTGGACCCTAGCAGCGGTAATGTAGCGTTGCACCAGCGGCCCATGTGTGGACAGACCATTTTGAAGAAATCGTCCGATGGAATAGAAGACCGGTACCTCTCTTTGCCATCGGGAGTTGTTTTATAGGAACTTCCCTCATACATGACGGTTAGAGGGGCATCTTTGGATCGCTCCAAAGCGAGTGAAACAATCCAATCCGGGTCTTGTGAGTGAATGACGCCCCACAGGGAGGGAGTGTTAAGTGTCACTGTGCGCCACCACGACGAGACAGTCGATAATTGAATGAGTCTTTCCTGGTGGGTGTGGGTTT
>KN823108.1:53739-82463 GCA_000827465.1 Tulasnella calospora MUT 4182
AACGCTGAGATGAGCGCCTACCCCAGTGCCTGCAACTCATCACCAAATAGTCCCTCTGGTAGCGTGTTTTCCAGTTCAATGCTTCTTAGTAGACATTGGCCAATAGAGTTGATTGTTGAGAAAGGTGCTGGTTTGAGGGGCATTTTGAGGATGTGAGAGACCGTTGGAAGGTGGGATTGGAGCGTTATCAGCGGAATCTTGATAGTGGCTTCCGTTTGTCGTTGTATGAGCTCTCGGTCCTACCGGACTTTTCGGCATTGGCCCGAAACCCAGACCTTGCTTTCCTTCCACCACACTACGTTTCTAGTACAATGAAGAGAAGGGTATAACACCGTATCTGAAGCCCGATCTCGTCTACATCTACATTCGAATTTTATATTTCAAGTTTAATCATGAGAAGCTCACAATCGGGTTAGGTTCTCGAAGCCGCCCTTCAGTCAATTAGCTTCGACTTGCGAAGCGCATTGAGGGCCATATTCGCGGTCTGGCTCTCTTCGTCCTTGATGAGCGACGTAAAATCAGTATCGTTGATTGTAAAATCAAAGTCAGAATCCTCACCGTCAAACATACAAACATCCTGACCCCACTCCCAGCCTTGGTCACCTCCTTCACGCCCCCATCCACATCATTCTTAGGACCTTCCCGATTCCTCTCCTCATCTATCTCGCACTTCAACCACTTCAAATAATTACCCACATCGGCCCTTAGTTGGGTGGACCTCTCCCCGATACCGCCCGAAAAGACCAACCCGTGAAGCTCCGGCACCGAGCCAGTCGCCGAGCTGCCGAACAGCTTGAGCAGATAAGCACCCAGATAGTTCAAGATCCGGTCCAAGAAGACCTGGTACGCGAGGCGGTATTTCTCGGAGTCACCAGAAGAGGCATTGGCCATTTCGGAGGCGATCGTGCCGAAGTTGCTCGTACCGCAGAGCGCCTGTAAACCACCCTCTCTGCCGATCGAACGAGCACCCACCCCCCCGTTAAACACGGGATGCGTCGTTAGCGTATATTTTTACGCGTTATTCGACCCGTCGTACGGATGATTCCCATCGAACGGTTGGCGGTGGGGGAGGGTAAGGAGAACCGGCACAGTCAGAAATGCGAACGAATAGGGACAAGCGGAGATGGGGGAGCCGGGTATAGGATAGGTCGGCAAGCGGAGGCCACTCACTTGTTCATTATCATCTCTGCCTTCGCCACGGGAAAACCATTAAAATCGACTTTCTCAGATGCGGAAGGTGTGTGGTGGAAGATCAGGGCTGGGTCGAGTGAACCTGTTCGGGTTCCTCCTGGTAAGCCTGTCGCCGTAACCAATCCCAAAGAGCGTTGCTATCAGCTGATAACCCTTCCTTTTGAGGGACAAAAGTGTCCACCCCCTCGCTAAAGCACGAGGACGCACCTTCCAATGGCGTTAGTCCCATCGTAGTGTCGAAGCTCTTCCCCTCCTTGATCAAGCACATACTCGCACCGCTTCCTAGGTGTGCTATGATCAAATTAAGCTCTCCCTGTGGTTTCTGAAGGTGTTCCGACATCCTGCCGAGGATATACGCGTAGGACAAGCCATGTGCGCCGTACTTGCGCAGCGGGATTGCCGTCGCCTCTGCTGGAGGAGCTAGCGGGTAGGTGTATACGTGCTTTAGTAGGGTGTGGTGGAACAGAGTGTCGAAGCAGAGGATTTGGCGGGAGTTGGGGAGGTGTTCCAAGCAAACTGCAAAGTGTGAATGGAGGACGCCGGAAATCCGATTATTCCATGAGACAGCGAGCGAATGACTCGGGCGAGGTACCTACATTTGACGACTTCGACGGCGCGGTGATTCTAAAAGGGTGGGAGTCGTTGCAAAGGGGTTAGTGACATGTGCGCCGGTGATCCAACCGAGCCGGCAGGGGGGACAGAACGAACGTGAAGAGGTGCGAAGTCGCTCAGCTTGTCCAGTAAATCCAGACCTTCGGTATGCCCTGGATATATCTCCATTGGCTCAGACTCGGTTCCTCCGTGAACCACGCGGTGTGAGACCGCAGCTATCGCATCCTCGGGTTGGAAGTGCTTTGAGGTAGATTGATCGATCAACGCCACAATGCGTTCGAAGACGACTTCATCTGAAGTGGGTAAGTCGAGGCCAGGCTGTCAGCCGCAATATCATTTGGCTCCAACACGGAATATTGCGTACAGGGCATATTCTCTTCTTCGTCCTCGGAGTTCTTTTCCTCGTTACCATGGTCGTGTACGACGTACTTGATCGATGGCTTTGCTCCCTTGGTTGCGACGCTGGATGCCTGTCCAGAAATGAGGACATTGAGGTCTGGGACGGTGTAGAGCTTGAATTTGATGCTCGACGAGCCGCAATTCTGCGCCCAGCCCAGTCAGTTCTCGACGATAACCACAACGTTGTGAAAGACACTCACTACTGCTAAGATGGTCTTCATGGGGAGGTGCGAGAGTTGAGGGGCGTTGGAGTGACTGCTTGAGGACCTTTAGGCGAGGAGCGAGGGTGTACCCCTTTGGTTAGAAGGCCGAGAGGCGCCGGCGCTCGGGTAACATGCCATGTATGAGATCATTGCATCCGCTGACCTTTGCCGCAAAAACGGATAGTTTAGGAACCAACCAACATTCTCAAATTGCCGGGCGGAAAAGGATAAACGATAATCTAATCGTCTGATGTCTATCAGGCCGGCTCCCGTGGCCATCCCATATATAAATATCCCCTGCGCACCCTCGTTCACCTCCCTCCCCCATCAAACACAACACTCTCCAACATGTTCACTGGTCATACAGAATCACTCGCACCTCCAAAACCATCCCAACTCAAGCCAGACGTTCAGCTTGCTGATCTCGCAGTCAAGGTCGACACCGAGAAGGTCGCCGCCAATCAGGAGGCGTACCAGATCCAGTCCCTCCTCGAATTCCAGCGTCTGTGAGTGCTCTGACACCGACCAAATTATTCTCAGCGTTGACACCGCCGTCCTCAGCGCAAACTACTTCTCCGTCGCTCAAATCTTCCTTCGCTCCAATGCTCTCCAGTCGAGACCTCTGACGAAGGATGACGTCAAGCAGCGGCTGCTCGGACATTTCGGTACTTGGTCCGTCTCCGTTCCGTTCCCAGTTCCCCGTCCAACCCCGACTTCCGCCTAACTTTATCCTTGGACCTTCTTTAGCCCTGGTCTGAATCTCACATATGCGCACCTATTGGCATTGATCTCAAGGGAAGAAGCTAAAGGCAATGACTTGAAGACCATCTATGTCACTGGTGCGTAAATACGCGCGGTTTCAATCCCGACTGGCGTTTTGCTCAAGCGCTTGCGTCCGTTTCGTAGGTCCTGGACACGGTGCTCCTGCCGTCTTGTCCTGCCTCTACCTCGAAGGCAGTATCAGTCACTTCTATCCTCAGTATCCGTTGACATCCGCGGGTTTTGAAAAGGTGCAGCACGACGCGGTTATCTGCCTGCGAACCGGGTTCCTGAACCCTCTCCCATTCCATAGTTCGTCAAAGCATTCTCGTGGCCCGGAGGGTTCCCTTCGCACGTCAATGTATGTCATTTCGACGCCTATATAGCATGTCCTGGTACTTACTGCGGACCTTGGCCAGTCCGAAACCCCCGGTGCTATCCATGAAGGTGGCGAATTGGGTTACGCGCTCTCCGTTGCCTACGGTAGCGTCATGGACAAACCAGAGCTTTTGACCGTCTGCGTGGTCGGTGACGGTGAGAGCGAAACTGGGTAAGCAACGTCAGGTGAACGGGAGCCCCAATTGATGTCTAACTTGCGGTTCGATCGCAGTCCCACTGCAACCGCCTGGCACGCCCACAAGTACCTCAACCCGGTCGAGAGTGGCGCCGTCCTTCCTATCCTCCACGTCAAGTATGCTATCCGTCCATCATCTTGTGTTACTTGCTGTTACTGACCTTGCTCGCGAAATAGTGGCTTCAAAATCTCCGAACGTACAATCCCCGGCGCCATGGACGACCTCGAACTGCTCGCCCTCTACACCGGTTACGGCTACCAAGTCCGCTTCGTCGAATACGGACCACTCGCCAAGGACGAAGCCGAGGCCGAAGAGAAGCTCCTGCAGCTCAACATCAGCCTGGCCGCTTCGATGGAGTGGGCCTACGACGAAATCCGCAGGATCCAAAAAGCTGCTAGGGAAGATAAGACACCCATCGTCAAACCCAGGTGGCCGATGATCATCTTACGTACTCCAAAGGTACGGCCAACCCTTTGTTACCAGTGCTATTTTGTGTGGACAAAAGGCTGATTTGATGGGGCTACATACTAGGGCATGACTGGTCCTCGCGCCACTCCCAAGCACCAACTCGAGGGTTCTTACCACTCGCACCAAGTCCCTCTCCCAGCCGCCTTCAAGGACGACTCCGAATTTGAGATGCTCGTCAGGTGGTTGAAGAGCTACAAGATCGAAGAACTCATTGAAGTCGACAAGATCAGCGATGGAACTTCCTGGTTCGTCAAGGAAAGCGCTTTGAAGATCGTTCCCAAGGCTCTCGATAGGCGTCCTGGCATGCTCAAGGTAATCGTTTATTCTATCTCGTATCGAACGATAACGACTGAACGCGAAGCATTCCGCTCAAATAGGAATCATACGCTGGTTACCAACCCCTCGACCTGCCGACATTCCAAGAATGTGGCTTGAAGGAGGACATCAAGACGGCTAGTTTGATGAAAGCGATTGCTAGTACGTGTTGACGTAATGAATCAGTCTTTCCAGGTCAATCCTTAACGTGCATTGTTATTTTTCAGAATATCTCACCGAAGTTGTCAAGAGGAACCCTAATAGCTTCCGTATCTTCTCTCCTGATGGTGCGTCGTCTGACGGAACCTTACTTCAAGAAACCGTCCCCCTTAACGGTTCTCGTCATTAGAATTTGAGTCTAATAAGCTTGATGGTGTCTTTGATGCAACGTGAGTTGGCTTGTCGGTTGGGTATGGTGGGGACACTTACTAATCTTCGCTGTAACATCTAGCATTCGTCAATTCCAATGGGATCCAGAGAGTAAGGGCATCTTTTGGTGAAAAGTCGAGAGCGGGTCTGATACATGATCTCTGCATTAGCATCTGCACCTGGTGGACGTGTTATTGAGATGCTTTCTGAACATAGTAAGCACGGCCATAAAAAGTAGAACTAAAGACCATGCGCTGAAACCCATCCTTATTCCTCAGCCCTTCAAGGCTTCTTGCAAGGATACCTCCTGACTGGTCGTCATGGCTTGTTCCCAAGTTACGAGGCTTTCATTGGTATCGTCACCACCATGGTTAGCTATGAGTTACGCATGATACACGTCTCCGGAGTTGCTAATGGATATTTTCTTCCATCTAGATTGAGCAATACGCCAAGTTCCGCAAAGTCGCTCAAGAGACCAAGTGGCGCGAGCCCGTCGCAAGCTTGAACTACATCGTCACCTCGACTTTGTGGAGACAGGAACAGTACGACACTGGGATCGTCCAAGGGAGCACCCGGGGCTAACTGACCTGATGACGTTTTATAGTAACGGCTACTCCCATCAAAATCCTGGCCTCATCGGTAACTTGCTTACCCTTCCTCGCCATATGACCCGAATCTACCTCCCACCCGACGCCAATTGCGCTGTTTCTGTGATGGCTCATTGTTTGAACTCGAAGGACTACGTCAACTTGGTGCGCTGTAGCGCTTATCCTCAAACGACACATATTTGGCTAATAACCCTTGGTGTTCGACCAGATTGTTGGTAGCAAAGCCGACACTCCATGCTTCTTGACAGTAGACGAAGCCGATAGACACTGCATTGCAGGTTAGTCCTATTAACATTGTTCTTCATTCACGGCCTCGCCTAATCTCGCCTCTTCCTTTCTTAGGATTGTCAGTCTGGCGCAAGTATTCGACCGAAGACGGCGTCAACCCCGATGTCGTCCTCGTTGGTATCGGTGTCGAGGTCACTGTGGAGATCATCGCCGCTGCCAAGCTCCTTCAAAAGGAAGGCGTCCGTGTCCGAGTTGTCAATGTGGTACGTGGGCGCCTGTAGATCTGCTGTGAACATTCGCTAAGGACTAAAATCTTAGGTCGACCTTATGACTCTTGGCGAGCCTGGAAGCCACCCCCACGCTCTTTCTCCGGAGGCGTAAGTCTGATTGCAGCTACGTTGCAGTGTAATATGCTAACGCGGCATGGTAACCGCTTAGCTTCAACGGCATCTTTGGCGAAGACCTTCCCGTTGTCATCAACTTCCACGGTTATCCTCAGCATGTCCAAAGTCTCTTGTTCTCTAGAAACCAATCCCTCAGCCGTAAAAGAGTGAGCAGCTCATGTAAATCATTTTGGATTTCAGCTTACTGATGAGCTGTCCTCCGCAGTTCGAGGTTCTGGGCTACGTACGTTGATCAAATGTCAACGATACCCTTGCACGGAGACACTAATCCCCTTTGGCACTTTAGATTGAAGAGGGTACGACTACTACCCCGTGGTCCATGCTTCGTCTCAACCGCGGTAAGTTGCTCTACTCACGTGGGGAGGAAGTCGGATCTGACAGCGGTGACCGTCCCGTTAGCCGACCGCTTCACCATTTCGGAGCGCGCGATTGGTCTCATCGCGACGAGAAAGCCCAACGGCCCGACCGCGTCAAGGGTAAGAGTCTTCAATGAGTTTAGTCTTTGTGATAGGAAGTCTGATGCATTGTGCTCATCTTCCAGGCGGCCGAACTCCAAGCCTGGTATCTCCATCAAAACAGACGTGAGTTCTGGCTTTGCAAGACACTTTGGCTCGCGAGTGCTGATGAGTTTCTCCTTATCCCAGTCCAAGAGCGCTATGTCCTCGAAAATGGAGCGGATTCCGAGGAAGTCTCGGCTCCTGTCGTATAAAAACTTCAAAAATTCAAGTCCATATAGTGTACGTCATTCATACAACTTTGAAGTAGAATTAGCTGCTGTATATAGTGTCATCATCATTTGTAATATCATGGCCCCCCTCCATTCGCTTATTTCTCTAGCTGAGGCAAACTGCAACAATATTAGCCACATTCTAGGGTGGTTGTTTACAACCTAGCTTCGCATTAGCTATCGAGAGCATAATACGCCAGAGTCTCCGATTCTCGAAAAGACGAAGGTGGTCATTCACCCGCAAACAATACTACCACAGGAGAGGAGAACTAGCTTCGAGTATTTATTTGCGTCTCGGGTCACTCGCACATTGATTTCTAATGAGGCTATGCCGCCATCTAGATCTCTAAAATCCCATCCACAAGGCCCCTGGTCTGAGCTAGCGGTGACCTTCAGTACAGCGGATCTTGTGGCTTCCTTCGCGCCAATCGCTGTTATAAGGTTTTAGTCCAGGTTAGAGGATAAAGTCGGAATACTGACCGTTCTTGACAGTCTAAGGAACAATAACGGGCCTAGGACCAATGATAAGAAACATCAGTTACACGACGTCCTTCGGCAAGCCCAAAAGGGTATCAACTAGAACGCACATCTCGGCAGTTTATACACTGTAGTAGTCTGACTACTGCCGGGTCCCCCCATAAAGGGCAGCGAATCCAGGAGCAGCCAGTCCGGTCGTTCGAAATCACTTCATTAGATGAGCCCATTTGACCGAAAGACGTGTGTTTCTCGACATCTATTCCGAGTGCTTTCCCAATGTCAAGCCAGTCCTCGAAAACTGTCGTCGGCAAATCCTTTGGAAGTATTCCTTGGGGCCCCATATTTTGCCGCCGAAGCTCATAAAAACTTGAAAGCACATTGCGCCAATAGCTTACGAGTGAGGGTGTCATCAACGGGCGACAGGCTGTAGCGATGTCCGTTGCCGATTTGCGGATTACTATCGTGACGATTGTTCAGCATCATAAAAAAGAAAAATACCGAAGCCAGATCTCACACTCAAATCCCTCGCCCTCTTTGGTTTGGTTAGAGAGTAAAGCCTTCCCACACAGTGCAAGCAGGTCTTTCTGAAGAAGGCCCGTCATATGTCGGCTAACAGACTCCCAGCCTCTTGCTAGGGCATACACCTGGACCATCGACCTGAGGGTATGTTGTAATTGCAGGGAAGGACTGCAGCAACTCGAAGGTAGACTTACCCTATATGCACGATCACAACCGATGCAGAGTCGCCCTTCGACAGAACTGAGGAAGGAGTCCCTTGAGAGTCCCTGAGTCTCAAACGCCAATTTCGCTGAAGCACAGCGCAGGGAACTCCTGACTCCAACCACGGTAACAAGGTTCCCGCTGTCCCAAGAACGGTTAATCCGAGAAAAATATCAGGTATTGAGTCATTATCAAGCCGTGTGTCTGTGTTGAGGTCCTTGATCCGCTTCATAGTAGAAGCGGATCCATACTTGTTGATCGCCTGCTTTACATGTGCGAGGATGCGAGGATCCCAATCCATGAATACCTGAAATAAAAGCACTGAGGATCGAACGAGAACGTGTTCCTCGAAAGGCGAAGTAAAAGGATAGCTTGGGTCAAGCAAAATACTGAAGGCAATTTCCATTAATTGATCTTGATCTCTCTCTGAGTAGCTGGTTTGGGGAAGCGAAACAGTAAGATCTCCGCGTGACCCATAGAAAAAGATATCGTGCTGACGGAGAGGATTTCCAATACACCCCGCGGCGAAGAGATCCCCCGACCGCTGATATCAAAGACGCTCGGATGGCCACCATTCTTTGATCCGCTGGGGCTGTCTGAACCAACTCCAGAGCCGCTGGAAGAAAGAGTTTTGAGGTATAAGATATCTTCGATATCATCTCCGCGTGGGGGATCGTGTCGTCGATCAAAAGAAACGCTATGGCTTGGACAGCCAGGAAAGCCAAAAGGTCGTCAACGGATAGGTCCACCCGGTCCTGAACCATCGTGATGTCGCGTGCTTACTCAGTCCTTTTACTATCTCCGAGTAAGAATGGTCAGCTTACATTGTCTCTCAGTGACGAGTATAGGTGATGTGCTGTCGCATCTGCAAGAACCTCTCCGACGGTCCCGCGTTGGGGCCATCTTTTCCGTCCAACTTGCACCATATTGTTCACAATTGCCGCAGTGATTGGCCAAAAGACATCGCGATGCTTTCGAATGATAGAAACGGTATTTTGCTTAGAGTCTATGTTTCGAGTGAGCTCATTAATAAACTTGTCGAAAGGACTTCGGGTTGGTAGGGGCATTTTGGCGGACGAGAGTACTTGCCAGCGTTGCTGGCGTACCACGGGGATCCCTGGCAGGGTCGCTTACGCATTCGCCCCAAATAAGAGGCCTTCCGGATCATTGGATGACCAGCTCTACCCCAAAGTGAAACGACAAAGTGTGTTCGCTCCCAGTGATGGGGGACCCAAAGACTGTAAGACGCCAAGATCCATCGAGTTTTCAGCTAGGAAAAGCGGGAGATGTCACGACGCCATCGTTCGTGCAATATTTACTCGCAGGGCTTATGCGGCTCTGCAAAGCAGATAATTTGTGACTCCACATACAAGCAAAGTTGCTTTGTGGCATGAGATACTGTTCTAAATAGTGAACTTGTAAGGCAGAGTCCCCGGAAAACAGGAAAAAGGACCCTAGAAGTATAGGTAGATCTTGCCCCAAAGATCAGAATTTCCACCGCTTGTAGTCTTGAGAGCCCCTGCCGAGCCTTAGCCCCTGCAACGCACACGCTCGAAGCCACCAAATCTAACCGCAGAGGAACCGGCTTTCAGTAGTTGCGATAAGTAAGTCACAATATGCTTCACGCGCCGTTCGGAAGCATGTATTCTCTGAGTATGATCGCTCCACCACTGCAAGCCGCAAAGGCTAGAAGGCGGCCTCGAGACAATCATCTCCAGTTCCAGAGTGCGACATTATCACACTCGAAAGGGCGGTTACCCTATCTTTCTGGTGGTCGTTGTCTGGCACCCTGGACGATCGGAAGAGTCATAGATAATATGAAAACTCACAGCTAGTTAGGTGGGAAGATATCGATCACATACTTCAAGGCACACCTCACACCCCACAACTCATAAACGCCAACCAAAACTTGCACTATATTCGACTTTCCCCATGCCCATCAAACCAGCGTCACTCTCGGCACTCGAATCTGTCAGCCAGTCCTTGTTTAGAGGTATTGAGTTGGAAAACGGCCTTCTCATGTGTAATATCATTGCCCCTCCGTGGCTTTCACTGTCGTATGCGCGACCTATTCATAAGCTCGAATTCTACCATTTTGATATTTTAAGTGACCACGAATCGATCCCATGTTAAGATGTCGATGAAGAGGCCAAAGCGACACTTCAGTAATGGTGTGCATGGGGATGGCACTTCAACAGCTCCAGTTTAGTGGGTTCCAACTGTTTGAGCTTAACAGGTGCTATGTATTATGCGGAATCTAAGCAGAAGAGGTCTCATTTGCCGGCCGAATAAGATAATCATATGGGTCAAGTTCCGCCGGCCCAGTCCAGGGTTGTTCCCGACTCTTCCACAGAGCGTCACTTCGAACAGCAGTTGCAAATACCCATCTGCTGTATCCCTGAACACAAGGTGGAAGCTCCTTCAACTCCCTGAGGGCACCCTAGGAAAAGGCCAGCACATGTCAGGTGGCTCGTTATGTCCAAGTCTTGGTCAAAGGGCCGGCTCTGGCGGTTACAGTACCTCGAGTAACGAATTTAGCTCATCCTGCGACCAGCTTTGACTTTGCCGAAGGCCGGATCCAATGGCCTGGATGACATTTTGAAGATTCTCGTTCATAAGCTTGCCCAGCTGGAGTTCTTGATTGGTCATGTCTGCAAGAATGCCGATATGTAAGGATAGTCGCAAGCTCCCAGGACACATAAGTATGCTAACCAGGACTCCAGGCGCCTAGGGGGAAGTAAACTTCCTGAAATTTGACATCACCGAAGTTCGGGTTGCTGCCCAGGATACTAAAAGAGCGAATCAGCGGTCACCTGTTTGAAAGCCGACCTGGTCATGACTTGAACTACCTTTTCCACAAAAGGTGTCTCACTCTGAGTGGCCCTTTTTGTAGTTGCATCTCAAAGTGACGAAAGATGGTATCATGATAGTGTGAATATCTTCAGGGATAATAGCGATGAGAAATGCGGTTCGTTCCCGGTTTGATCACACTCGTGGCTTACTTGGGGTGACCCGGCTTCTTTAAGGGAAACACCACTCCAGATTGGTCCACGATGCGCTATGTTATAGTCGATTGAGCCATCCGTTATGAAGAACGTTTTCTGTGATGGAACGCCACCGACCGCGTTCGCTCCGATAGCAATCAAGATGCCGCCTGGTCGGAGAATACGAGCGGCTTCGTAAAAGAAGAGGTCGGTATCTGCGGTGGCAGCTTCTACAAGCCTCCAATGAACAATATCATAAACAGGTTCGAATGTGTTCATGTCCTTATTGACATCGGCGAATTTGAATTGGCAATTGCTTGGCCGGCGAGTCTCAGGAACGTCTGGAAGGACGATGTCGACACCCAAGACATTGGCTTGCGGAAACTGCTTAGCCATTTCAATAGCCCTGGTTGAGAGATTACATAGTCAAGCGAAGCAATCAGTGCGATCGTCAGAGCAACCTACCAAGCACCAGATCCGGTCCCGACATCAAGAATATTTGCTCCGCTCACACTGGCGTTCACGAGCACCTTTTCCACTAACCCGGGTTCCGGATAGTTCGAGCCTCCAAGGGCGGTTCTTATCATCTGATGTTGAAGATCAAGTCGGCTGTGTTCGTCTGCGTCCGTCGGCAAATCGTATAAGCAGGCATGCTTGGCGAACTCTCGGTTATAGGATTTGGGGACAGTCGATTCGGACTTGATCGAGTGGTCGTTCTCGCGGGTTGGCGAATCTGGCGTCCTGGCGTCGGTCATGGGTTTAGGGAGATCTGTAGGTCGTGGCTCTCTATGTTAAAATGAGCTTATATAATTGCCCGGACTAATTTGGAATGCCGGGCCACCGCGAGAGGCGACAACAGATGCCAATGACAGAGAAGTACCAATTTCAAACCAGCTACGAATCTTCAGACAGTGGCGGAATGATATGATCTGCTGGGCCAAACCACTCAGGCGCCTTCCATCGCTGGGTCCGTGCCGACCATGCCGAGTCCGTTCGGACCGTAGTCGCAAAGACCCATTTTGAGTACGCGTGTGCGCTAGGTGGCAGCTCACGAAACTCCTTGAGGGATCCCTTGATAGGTATAGAAAGTATCAGAGAGAAATATTTGGATACCAACTGCGAGAGACCTTCTACACAAACCTCTTCAAGCCTGTTGATTTCGTCCGGAGGTAATTTGCTATGCACCCTTAGACCAGCTGCGATACTGGGCACAACGTGACGAATATTCTCGTTCATAATTTCAGCAATTTTTCGACGCTTATCTGTCATCTCTGCGGTTAAAGGATGTTACGGGTATCAGCGAAATGGAAAGCAAGGTGGCAAACGCGGGCATACCTTCCTCCCAGGGACCTGTTGGTATAAGGAATTCTTGCATTCTGAAATCTTTGAAGTTCGGGTTACTTCCGAAGACTCTGTGTGATTAGAAAGTGGTTGTAAGCCCTATGCTTGAATGGTTGTCCAAACTTGGCGTACTGGTTCCATAGTCCATGAATCATTCGGGGTGGGCCTTCAGCGAATTGGTAGTCGTACGCCCCCTTCATCAGATGTTGAAAGTGAGAGTATCTGCAATGAAGTTGATACAGTATGAAAACTCGGTTGCGTCTCAAAGTAAGGTCTTTGACGTACTTGGGGTCGCCCGCTCGTTTTAGGGGTATGACTGTGCCAGTCTCATCAAGCAAGCGCTAACATGAGGGTTAGTTAATCGAAGGGCTCAAAATGGTACTCTAATGTACCCACCGGATTTGCGGCAACTGCGATGAAAACCCCACCAGGGCGGAGGATCCGTGCCACATCGTAAAAGAATTGGTCGCTATCGAACGTGGCTGGCTCCACTAACTGCCAATGAACAACGTCAAACATGTCCTTAATCTTTTCCATGTCTTTGTTGAGGTTGAGAAACTCGAAGCGGCAGTTGCTGGGCACCGACTCTCCAGGATGTTCCGGTAAGACGATATCGCACCCAAGCACATTAGCGTGCGGGAACTTTCTGGCCATCTCTATCGCCCTGAAAACGTGATCGTGGGGCAAAGTTCAGTCGAAGTGGCCTCTCCTTCGTCAGAAATTCGCTGCGAACATACCAAACTCCCGATCCCGTCCCAATGTCAATGATGTTCGGCGTCGGGTTTGCATCTGCGGACAACGTCTTGTTGACGAGATCCGGGTTAGGACAAATGGAATCGTCCAAGAGAAGCCTAATCATCTCATGCTGATAGTCCAGGCGATTATGCTCTTTTGCATCGGTGGGTAAGGTATACAGAGCCCCGGCTTGTTTCGAAAAAGTTCGGCCATTCGCTATTTGAACATCGGACCGGGGGTCGATGTTGGTGTGCTTGGTGCCGACTCGAGTGGGCACTGTTCTCGTTTCTGAGGTGCTAGGTTGCGACATGGGTATGTGAGAAGAGAAGATACGTATCGAAGTTCAGACTTTGCTTACGAGCGGGTGCTTATGTGGCGGCCGGCATCGGATCCCGGCCCGGTTGCGCTCGAAGGCTTCTAGCAACCTGGGACGGCGAAAGCGTTGGCACTGGTATGACCAAAGTAACCATGAAACCTGGAAAGACGGCTCCGAAAATGTATCCGGGGTGCCTTGCGGTTGGTTGAGTGGCTGTTCTCCGAGCCGGCCAAGGGCAAAGGAAAACCAGGCACCGGGGAGCTCTCCAGGAAAAGGCAAACCCAACGTCAGCCCTGTATGCACCAATCATCTCGGGCTAAACTGAAGACAATGTGGGGCCTCGGAACGACTTCGACTGCATTAGCTCCCTGGTTATCCATATGAAACTGGCGATGAGGGAAATTGAACATCGCATTTCCAACAACGACAACCTGGTGGAGTTGATGCCCGATCAATTGGCCGAACCCCTTTCTCCGGGTGCGCCTTGAGCAGGATCAATCTGCCAATGGGACTCCATCCGGCGGGTCAGATCTTATTCCCGAAGACGTAAATGAAACTCTTGGCCTGGATTCAAGACCCTTAGCAAACAAACCCCGTCTAGCCCGGTCTATAAAAAGCATTTGCCCTGTTGGGAATTCTATTACAGATAGACGGCGACCTCCGCTTCCGGCCTCGTGACAGGGATATTAGCTTTTGCATATAAGGGCGCTCTTAATTCTAGCAACTGGACTTTTACACCCTTCTCCCCTCTTCCAGCTACGTTGGGCATTCCATCCATCACTGCCAAGTGGCAGGTCGCTCAACTTCTGTTCTTTTCGTATACATTATGTCGTTCAGGTGCCTCGATTGTGGCAGGAAACTCGCGGTACGTCGTTCATCCCACTATTCGCGTAGTCTTGTTTCTTTACTCATGTCGTCACTGGCCGAAGAGTGCCGTTGGTCTTGAACGGCACATCAATTCGCAGTGAGTGTCAACGTCCTCGCCCATCCCCTCGCCCTCTCTACTAATTCGGACTGGGACCTCCCTAATTAAGGCACCTTAGAAGTAAATGGCACACCTGCGAGTGCGGCCAGAGTTTCTTGGACCCAGCCAGGCGCTCTAGATGTCGAGCAGCTCATGCAAAATCGTTTGGCTGTCCCGTTTTCGGTTGCAGCTACCGGTTCGTCCCCCTCATCCGAATGGCCTATACTAATAGTAAGTCTGAGTGTTTCCTTTGGTAGGCATCATCGGAAGGACGTTGTCAAGCAGCATATGCGACGCCGACACCAGGACTTTTGTTCGCTTGAAGTCCTCACCCTCTCGTTGAGTCCGACTTCGTCAAGGCGATCATCGTCGACAGGTGATCTCAGCCCCCAACCACCACCACATCCGATGGTCGCTCTTCCTCCCATTCTTCATCCACAGCCAGATACCACCAGCTTGTGGCTATTTCAGGAACCTTTTTGCTACTCGGGAATGCCTCCAGAGCATTGGACTCTACACGAATAGCCTCAGGTTTTTGCGACGTTTCTGATAGACATTTGTATTTGGCCCAAGACCTTCTTTATTGCTTCCATCATTTTCCCATCGGCGTTAGCGCTGGCCATACCAAGATGCTACTTTTATTAGAGCTCTTGCTATCGCCTGTTGTACTCGCCCCATTTATAGCCTATTTTCATTGTATTACTATGACGGATTATAAGGAACGCATGCATGAATCCAGGGGGTTGCAACAGCGACAGGTGTCGGAATTGGAATGGTTCCTATTGCAATCTCCCGCTCTCCATCCACCACATCCCAATCTTCGACGCCCCCTCCTCCAACTCTTTCCCTCTTTCTACTACAAGATCACCGTCCTACCTACTCACCGGGAGCACAGCTACGCCAAACGACGGCAAGCAAGCTCAATTTCAAGTTGAAGCCCGGCTTTATGAGAGAGACACTCAAATCGACATCTCGACTGGCCCTCCTCACTCACCTAAGGACCGCCTTTGACCTTTTCTGAAACCTCGCCCATCAGTACTTCAGCCACGACCTAGTCTTCCAGGGCGTTCAACCACTCGGCCATAATACAGATATTCCCCCAACGAATGCCCGCAACGTGGACGAAAGAGTCGTCGCTCATCAAGACTATGGCATCCGCAAACGCTGATCCCTCAACTCCAGTGGCAAGAACTGGAGACCGTCGCTCGACCGACCTGCGGGATACGACTGGAAATGCCCTCAAAGGGGTCTCCTCTCCGCTCGACTCGCCTTTCGTGTCGTCAGTCCCTTCACCAATTTGCAACCGACCACCGAATCATCGACTCACCCACCAAGTCCTCACCGGTCACGAAGGACCAACAAGTGGCTGCTCGTTCGAGCTCCGCTGATCTCGTCTGCACCTTATAGCCTTCCCCGCGGTGCAGCAGTTTGACCAGTAGCCTCAGCTCGGAACGTCTTACAAAACGGCGCCAAAAGTCAGGCTCACCCGAAGGATCTGCGGCCGCGACGATCGACGGAGGATCTCTGCCATTTCTCTCGCTCCAGAAGCGTTCGCAGCTTCAAGCCCATCCCAACAACAAGATGTCACGCTCAAGAAAACCCGCCAATCCCGTGCGGACGTGCCTCAAACCCCGATCGGGAGGCGTCACTACCGATTCCAAGGGTGTCATTCTTGTTACACTCTCGCTACAACGGGGATGAACACAAGTATCTACTGACCGCCGTCGCCTTGCGTCGTACGAGCAGATCGAGAAACTCGGTACATACTCAAGGTACGGCTGCGTACCTTGGGCCTCGAGGGCCCGCCCTTCAGTGATGGATTCGGTCCCCCAACATTCGTGAGTGCACCACTTCCACTTGCCTGGACCGACCTTCCAGAGAATTGAACTGAAGACTTATACGTACGGCGTTCGCGACTCTTGACAGACCCAGAAAGGCACAGACTATACTCTCGATGAGCTTGTGCATGATACCGGCGCGGTAATCCCATCGCGGCAGTCCCCCCGTGACCGGTCCGGCATCGGTGTCGATCAATCAAATTTCCCTCCGGCGTAGCTAGAGTTATCAGTATTGACATCATTCAATACACGCTTTCGATTACCCTCCACTACGAGAGTCCTCTCCTCTGCGCTTGTAGCTTCCCTAGACGTGTTTCTTCCTTTGCATGCCCTGAAGCGGTCTCTGAGGGTATTCGTAGTACTGCATGCCCGAACGGGGGGGTCAAGAAGATCATCTCAAGAACAAAGGAAGATTGCTATCGGTGAGAGTCTCCGCGCGTGGACAATCGGGTATACGCGAAAGGAATCATATCGGCAACCGTATGGAAGCATGTACTGGGATTATACGATCTAGAGAAGGATAATCCAGCCAGCTCAGACCGCTCACCTCGTCGTTGTGCTCCCCGGGTAGCCTCGATGTATGAGTCAAGATCCGCCAGGCCCTCAACAGCGCTGTTGTTGATACCTAGATCGCTGCGTTGGTGCGCCCTCACCATATTAGCTTGTTTTGCTGTTGGTGGGACACGGAACGCCTGTGAAGGAGCGAGCGATGGGGCGGCATGCTGGCGTATTGCTGTGGAACGAAATGAAGGGTGCCTAGTTGAAGTCTGGAGGAGGAATTCGATCGGAACTAGCGCGAATTATCTTGGTACGAGTTAAAGCTTCGGTCGACGGCAAGATGGGCGGTTGGGATTGAAACCGGCCAGAAGGGAAGGGGGAAATCGAGGTGCGGGGACGTTGAACGGTGATTTGACGAGTGCGCTGGCCCCGGGTACCATGTAAGTGGGGTTGAATGGTGTACATTGAGTGGAATTAGTTGCTTTGCTGGTTGAAGGAAGTGTGACTGGCGGGGCATATTGACGATCGGGCTGTTGAGCCTCATTCTTGCCGCCGAGAGCCCACCAAACACGGTCCATGATTATCAGCACCTGCTCATGCGGAAGAAGCGACCGTAAAGTATGGGGAGAAGATGGCGGAAAGAGGAGGGAGAGTTGGTGGTGAGGGGGAGGAACGCGAGGTTCCTAACGTGAGAGGTTGTCAACCCCCCCAGCGGGCCAGCCGAGAAATCCCCTTAAGCACACCGAACCCCCGAATCAGGGACCACAAAAGAGCCTACCACCTTTGGATGATCGCCCGCGTCTCCGCCTTCACCACTGCCATTCGCCCAAATCAGTAGGGCTCCCAGCCAACGATGCGCCTCGATTGGCTCCCCACCAAGGCGCTTGAAGTCTCGTCTTTCCACTAATTCATCTACGCGAACCGATATAATCCGGTCATATGGGACTGTGAGGCATCCCTTCTTCGAGAAGGTCTCCCTTTCGCTTTAAAATACTTCAAGGTGGATCCAAAGTCCGTGCCAGGTTCGGTGCAAGCTCGAACGTCGTTGGATCTCCGCGCTGAAGACTGGATACAAGTGCTGCGCTACTGTTGCAAAGAACGACCTTGAGCTACTGCCCAGCTGCTTACTGTCTGGGAGGTTTGGGTATGTTCGAGGGCATCGAAAAAGAGTGTATTGGCACTAAAAGGAATGTACCAATCATACTCGATTACGACAGTAACAGGATCACATTATAGGACGCAGCATCTAGCTTCCTTGGTTTGGGGTGCTGGTTATGCCCATGGGATGTTGTCCGTGTCATCCGCGACTATTTTTTGGATCAGGAAGGTTGCTTATTGACGTCTAATATTACGCAGCAAGTTGCTTCGCAATCAAGGACAATGGAAGAGAGCCAGAAATTAGCAACAGATTTGCCAGCGAAACTGGCTCAAGTATGTCGGCGGGATGACCAATTCTCCAGTCTTCTGTTCGTTCAACTAGAATGCAAAAAAGTCGTCAGCTCACGGATACATCACTCTTCCACCATATCCTTCAAAAGACGTTGTCACTCGCTGAGATCTTCGTGATGAGAGTAGGTGATACTAACAGGTGAGGTATCGAAGTAGACCTGAGTCGGGTGGCTTTCCTCCCTGCACACTAGTCGGGGATGACGGCCAACAATGAAATTGTACAAGGTATGCTAGAAAATCTCATGCTAATAAGGCAAGCCATTATGATTTTTTTCATTGGTCAGTAAGCCATACAAAGGCCTAGCTCGCTTTGAAAAAGGGCCGATCACCTGTCACATGAATTGGATCGGGGGATGCAGGTAGCTCCTGTGATGAATATACCATTCTAAACTAGATGCCATTATCTTGCTTTCCTCTTTTCAGAGAGTAAAAGGCGCTGTTTGGTGTGTTTTTGAAGCTCGAGCAAGGCTAATTCCGCTTGGTCGCTACGTCGCTCCCGATCGCTTCAAGTTCGTCCTGAACCTAAACCGATTGAAGGGTAGAGCAAAACGTATTTCCATTAGTTGTTATAAGCTGATATTATATAAAGGATTTGAACTAGCAGAGCTCTAGTAAAGTCTAATTTTTTGGGGGCCCAGCCACATTAGCTGAGCCCCTTGAGACGGATACTCCTCGACGGGGGTCGATTCCCACACTTACCATAAGATTCCATCAAGGGGGTCAATTGTTTATGTAAATGGTTGTCTTGGCTTGGATTCAATCCCTAGTGAACAAGCCCAGAAAAGCAGGTGCCTTATTGGAATTCGACTGCAAAAAAGACGGCGACCTCCGCATCGCGCCACGTGACGTGAATGCTCCCTTTGGAATAAAAAGACCCTCGAAGACATTGGACTTTTGCACCCTTTTTCTCTCATCCAGCTAATTGCCCAACCGGTCGAGTCCTGTCGGGGAGGCAGGTGGTCCTTCCGTTCGTTTTCAATATACATAATGTCGTTCAAATGCCTTGACTGCGACAGAAAACTCGCTGTACGTCGCCTATGCCCCAATTCGCGTCTTCGTACCTCTTAGTTGATAGTTTGGTTCCCTAAAGAGTGCCGTTGGCCTTCAACGACACGTCAATTCGCAGTGGGTCTCAGCGTCTTCTTTCGCCTCGATGTACCTGTTAATTCACGCACCTCTCCCCCATATAAGGCACCTCAAAAGCAGGTGGCATACATGCGAATGTGGTCGCGGTTTCTTGGACCCAGCCAGGCGCTCTAGATGTCGAGCCGCCCATACGAAATCGTTTGGTTGTCCCGTTGCGGGGTGCAGCTATGTGTCCGTCCACTAAACCAAGATTACCGTATACGGACACTGAGTCTGAGTGTTAACTTCGGTAGGCATCATCGCAAGGACGTGGTCAAGCAACATATGCGACGCCGACACCAGGATTCCTGTGAGCTTCAAGTCCTCATCCTCTCGTTGAGTCCAGGTTCGTCTAGGCGATCATCGACGACGGATGACATCAGTCCCCCACCGTCACCTCCACACCCACTAGTCGCTACGCCTCCCTTACTCCATCCGCAACTAGATCTCGCCAGCCCGTGGTCATTCCAAGTGCCATTCTCCTGCTCGGCATCGCCTCCTATGCCTTGGGCTTCATGAGTAACGTGAGGTCGGTGCGACGGTCCCGATCGACATTTGTGTTTGAGCCACCATGTTTCTTTCTTGCTTCCCTCTATTTCTCATCAGCGCCAGCGCTGGCCATATCAAGATGCTACGTTTGCTAGAGCTTTTGCTATCGCCTGTTGTAGCCGCTGCATTTATACCTTATTTCATTTGTAGTACCGTAACGAAATACGACGAGCGTAGAGGTGAATCCGGAGGTTGGGAATGGCGACAGGTGTTGGAATTTCGGTGGCGCCTAATGTGATTTTCTTACCGTCCACCGACATCCAGCAGCTTCGGCACCCCATCTCATTTGACGCTCCCTCTCCTTTCACCACAACGCACATCTACGCCTCATCCAGAACCGATCATGGCGGCTACCGAACGATTTGCTCAATGGCTCAACTCCAGGCACCGGCAGTATAGCGGGGGATGCACGAATCGGAATCTCAACTGGCCCCTCCCTCTCATCCTGTGACTGCCCTCAACTTTCGTTAAAGCCCCGCACATCAACTCTCCAACCCCGGCCTAGCCTCCCATCGGCCTCATGTACCCGTGTAAACTACGATACTCGCCCGCGGCAGCCCAACGACACCCGCCAGCTGGACCAAAGCCTCTGCGCTCGTCATGACTACCGCGTCCATTGATCCTCAACTCCAGCAGAAAGCTTCGGGGAAACTCGTCCGGTCGACAACAAGAGGTGCATGGGATAGTCTTCAAACGGGTTTCCTCTCCGTTCGCCTCGCCTTTTTGGCGTTGTCAGTCCCTCCACCAATCGCAGCGACCATCAAGTTATCCCGCCACCCCAACTCATCACCAGCCTACGAAGCCCTAGCCAGCAAATGCCCGTTCGGGATCCAGATACTTTCGCCTACGTCTCGGCACCTCCTCTAAGCACCGCTGTTTTGGCCAGTGGTTCGCTCTTGACGTTTTACATCACGCCGTCGACAACAGGCCCTAGCCTCAGGGTCGAGCCGCCCGCGACCAAACACAAAGTCTTTCTCAACGATTTTTCCCGCCCAAGAACCAGTTGTAGTTGTAATTTCCCTCGCCCATTCCACCAGCACCATGCCGCATCCAAGAAGCCTGAAAATTTGGAGTGGAAGATCTTAAGCCTGTCCAGCAAGAAGGGGATCACTATTGAGCTCCAGGGGGAGGAGGCTTTTTCTTGTGGCGCTCTTCATACGATGCTATTGAGCAAGCATTTTAACTGACCGCCGCCGCCCTGGTGTATAGGGTAGCAGTCCGAGCAACCTAATACGTATTCAAGGTATTGATAATCGGGGTCAAGGTCATATTCAGCCTCAAAGGGCACGGTCCTCGTCGTGAGTTGCACCTTCCCCACTTTCCGCCTCTTGGGAATTCAAATCAAACTCATACAACCGGTATTTACTTCTGTAGACAGACTTTAAGCGACGTAGGTCAAACGCTCTATGAACTGGGTCATGCACATGTCCTTGATGCGGGGCAAGGTCCTCCCATCGCACCCTTCTCGTTAGTGTTCCGGTGCCGATGGGTCTCCATCAAACTTTCCTCCAGCGTAGGTAGAAATATTAGTAGTAACATCGTTCAATACACGCCCCCTACTATACTCCCCCACGAGAGCTCTCTACTCTGCGATTTGTAGCTCGTCTCCAATCGTTCTGTGCGTTGCGTTTCTCGAAGCCCTTTGTGAGGACATCCGTGATCGAGACTCTCGGCTCTGAACTGGGATCGACAACGTCATCTCAATGACAGAGCGAAGATTGTTATCTGGGAGCTTCTTTTGCGCGTGGACAACGGGGCACACCAAGAGGGGGTCGTATTGATAGCTGTATCGAAGAGAATGTACTGGGTCTACATGATCTATGGAAGGGTCATTCAGCTAACTCGGACCACCTAGCTCGTCGTGAGGCGCCCCGACATGCGAGCTGGGGCTTATCGAGCCTTCCATGGGGCACTTCCACTACCTAGATCTCTGCTTTGGCATGATTCTACCATTGGGGTTGGTTTTGCTGCGAAAACGATATATGTCTTCGAAGGACGGCGAATAAACGGCGAGGGCGGAATGCTGATGCGGGTGCCTTGTTCTCCAAGCGAAAATGAGGACAGCCAGTCGAAGTCCGCAGGAGGAAAGCAGCTGGAATTCGTGCACATCATCCCTACTCGAGTGAGGCGTCTATTCGATTCAAAGGACGGCGGTTGGGACTGAAATTAGTCGGGAGCGAAGTAGAAATCGGGGTGCGAAGATGTCGATCCCGTCATTCGAGACTATACGAGTCTCTTATACCTTGAAATGCCGTTGTAATCGTGTATCTTGAGCTGAATTCGTTGCTTCGCTGGGTGAGCGAGGCGTGAGCCTTGGCTATCTGCATTTGTCGACGATCAGGCCCTTGAGGCCTACTTCTATGCCAAGTGCCGCCTGGACGCGATCCATAGGACCACTGGACGCGGTAGAAGCGACCTTGAAATATTAGAGGGAGATGATGGAAGAGGGGGGGGGGTGTTGGTGCTGAGGAGGAGGAACGCGAGGTTCCTAACGTACGTGAGATGTTCGCAACCTGGTCGGGCCCAACCGGGAAACCCCGTTACCTTACCCCCAACCCCTCTTTGAGGGACCGCAACCTGAAGAGCCGGGATTAACTAGCTCGGAACTCGATGTCTTGGAGGTTGACCCGTTTCCCCACTTTCATTGCAGCAACTCTCCCAAATCAAGACGGTTCCAAGGCCACTCCGATACCTTGGATCCCAGCAAGACGCTGAGGATTGCCAATTACTTCTCAATACCAGTATCACTCGGAAGTAAGGTCGCCGACGCGAGCGATGGCTCCCTCATACGCTCTCTTTTCCGCTCACGCTACTTTAACGTGGGTGTACAGCCGATCCCTGGTCCAATGGAAGTACGAACCTTGTTGAGCCTCTTCTATTGGATATTCAAAAGTATCCACTATTGCCATAGATCCGGTTTAGAGGATTCGGCTACCTTAGGGCATCGAAAATCAAATACATCAACACTAGATGGAATGCCCTAATTGCCATCGGTTTTCACGGTAACATGAATAGATTAAAATACACAGCATCTAGGGTCCTTGGCTTGATTGTTGCTTATACCACGAGATGTCGCGCGTGTCGTTCGGAAAGTACCGTGCTACCTGTGAATTCGGCAGGTGGCTCATACTGACTTCTAGTCTCACACGGAAAGTTACTTCCAGATGAAAGGCTATGGAAGAACCAATGGGATCAGTGACCGAATCTGCAGCGAAACCAGCTCAAGTATCTCTGCGGACCTGAAAGCCGGCGGGAAATATTGGCGAAAACGAACCCCGCCCAAGGCCAATTCCGTCCAAAACTCCCCCAACAAACCAGGAAGCCGACAACAAAAATCCGAACCGAAAGGGAAAACTCCGAAGCGCGGCCAAAAAACCCCCAAAACCCGAACCCAAGGGGGGAAAGGTGGGCCAAGGGCCGAACCCCAACAACCCGGGAAAACCAAGCAACCGAACCCCGAACTTGGCGCTCATGGCCAAAGTGCAAGGAAGGTGGTTACTTTGAAGAATATATCACTTCAGGATGTAGTCGACCAATTTGATTTTCACTTTCTAGAGAAGAAAAAGACCCGTGCTGCGTACGTACTTCTGGAGTCTGGCGCGTTTCCTGAACCTCGGCCACGCTAAGTCCCACTCGGTTTCGTTGTAGCTCCCGACCACTTTGCCCTAAACTGAAAGCGATTTGATATTAAAACGACAACTCTGCCCGTTGATTTTACGTTTTAGCGATAAGCTGGCGCTGTATAAGGGAGGTGAACCATCACAGCTCCTACGTTACCAAAAGTCAACCTGGTCGATCGGACACCGCCCAATCGGGCGAGTCCCTGGTCGACACCCGGCGGATAAGTGTTCTTTCACAAAGCTTAAGACGCAAATAATTCGCATGGCTTGGATTTAACTTTAACATTAGGCTCGTTTGACTCGGTCTATAACAAGTAGTCGCCCTGTTCGGGATTCTATTGCAAAACGGCGGCGACCTCTGGCCTTGTGCGTTAATACTAACCTTTTGCATATATAAGAGCTCTCGTCAAGCAACTCCACATCAGCATCCTTCTCCCCTCTCCCAGTTTGATTACGCATCCGATCCAGTACTGTCTAGTAGTGGCAACCGGTCCCACTTCCTTTCTTTTTCGTACATATGTCGTTCCCTTGCCTTGTAACTAATTGTGGCAAGACGCTTGCTGTAAGCCGTCCTCCCTACAATTCACCCCTTCTTCCGTCTTTACTGATATTTCGGTTATCTGCAGAGTGCCACCGGTCTTCGACGGCATATGAACTCACAGTGAGCTCCGACGCTTTTGTGTTTCTTTATTTGCCCGAATTCACTAACTCGCCTTCTCCCCCATTCAAGACACCTAAAAGATAAATGGTACACCTGCGAATGTGGTCAGACTTTCTTAGACCCTGCGGGGCGCTCTAGATGTCGCGCCGCTCATACGAGATCGTTTGGCTGTCCCGTCCTGGGTTGCTATCATCGGTTCGTCCACAAACCCGAATCGCCTTCCGTTTCCAAAAGGTCTGACGAATTCTTTCTGTAGGAGTGATCGTAAGGACGTGGTTAAGCAACACATGCGGCGCCAGCACCGAGAGTCACGTGGGCTCCATGTTCTAACGCTCTGGCGGAGTCCGAGTTCATCAAGCCGGCCGTCGACGATGGGTGATCTCAGTCCCCCGTCGAATTCCATCACCCTCACTTCCCCCATGCCTCAGCTACAGCTAGATCCTACCAATCTATGGCTGTTCCAGTTGCCTCTGGGTTATCCAGCGCAGCCTCCCCCGTTCTGGCCTGCGCATGAATAACCTGAGGTTTGTTCCCGACTTTTGGTGATCGACATTTGTATTTGGCCTGCCCACTTCTTCTCTATTGCTTCCATCATTCTCTCCATCGGCGATAGCGCTGGCTATAGCATGATGCCACTTTTATAGGAGCTCTTGCTATCGCCTGTTGTACTCGCCCCATTCCTAGCCTATTTTCATTGTATTACTATGACGAATTATGAGGAACGCCTGCATGAATCCAGGGGGGTTGCAATGGCGACAGGTGTCGGAATTGGAATATTTGGTGCCTATTGCAATCTCTCGCTCTCCATCCACCACATCCCAATCTTCGACGTCCCCTCCTCCAACTCTTTCCCTCTTTCTACCACAAGATCACCGTCCTACCCACTCACAAGGAGCATAGCTGCGCCAAACGACGGCAAGCAAGTTCAATTTGAAGCCCCGGCTTTATGAGAGAGACACTCAAATCGACATCTCGACTGGCCCTTCTCACTCACCTAAGGACCGCCTTGGACCTTTTCTGAAACATCACCCATCAGTACTTCAGCCACGACCTAGTCTTTCAGTGCCTTCAACCACTCGGCCATAATACAGATATTCCCCCCAACGAATGCCCGCAACGTGGACGAAAGAGTCGTCGCTCATCAAGGCCCATGGCGTCCGCAAACGCTGATCCCTCAACTCCAGTGGCAAGAACTGGGAACCGTCGCTCGACTGACTCTGGAAATGCCCTCAAAGACCGCTCGACTTGCCTTTCGTGTCGTCAGTCCCTTCACCAATTTGCAACCGACACCGAACCATCGCCGCGCCCACCAAGTCCCCACCGGTCACGACGTCCCAGCCCGCGGGTGCTCGTTTGAGCTCCGCTGATCTCGCCTGTACATTATGGCCTCCCACGAGGTGCTGCAGTTTTGACCAGTGGCCTCAGCTCGGACACTCCTACAAGACGGCGCCAAAAGTGAGGTTCAACTAAAGGATCTGCGGCCGCGATGGTCGACAGAGTATCTCTACTATTTCTCTCGCTTTCGAAGCAACCGCAGCTTCAAGCCCATTCCAACAACAGGATGCCACGTTCAAGAAAGCCCTGCAAATTCCGTGCAGACGTGTCTCAAACCTGTCCTGATCGAGAGGCGACGCTACCGATCCCAAAGGTGTCATACTTGTTACACACTCGCTACAACGCAGGTGAACACACGTATCTACTAACCGCCGTCGCCTCGCGTCGTATGAACAGATAAAAAAACTCGGTACATACTCAAGGTACGGCTGCGTACCTTGGGCCTCGAGAGCACGCCCTTCGTTGATGGATTCGGCCCCCCAACGTTCGTGAGTGCACCACTTCCACTTGCCTGGACCGACCTTCCAGAGAATTGAACTGAAGACTTATACGTACGGCGTTCACGAATTTCCACAGGCTCAAAAATGCACGGACTGTACTCGCGATGAGCTTTGCATGATACCGGCGCGGTAATCTCATCGCGGAAGTTCCCCCCGTGACTGGTCCGGCACCGGTGTCGATCAATCAAATTTTCCTCAGACGTAGTTAGAGTTATCAGTATTGACATCATTTAATACACGCTTGAATTACCCTCCACTAAGACAGACCTCTCCTCTGCGTCTGTAGCTCTCCTAGACGTGTTTCCTCCGTTGTATGTCTGAAGCGCTCTCTGAGGGTATTCTTAGTACCGCATGCTTCGAACCAATGGGGGGTCAAAGAAGATCAACTCAAGAACAAAGGAAGATTGCTATCGGTGAGAGTCTCCGCGCGTGGACAATTGGGTATACGCGAAAGGAATCATATTGGCAACCGTACGGAAGCATGTACTGGGACTATACGATCTAGAGAAGGATAATCCAGCCAGCTCAGACCGCTCACCTCGTCGTTGTGCTCCCCGGGTAGCCTCGACGTATGAGTCAGGATCCGCCAGGCCCTCAACAGAGCTTTTGTTGATACCTAGGCCGCTGCGTTGGTGCGCCCTCACGATAGTAGCTTGGTCTGCTGTTGGTGGGACATGGAACGCCTGTGAAAGAGCGAGCGATGGGGGCGGCGTGCTGGCGTATTGCTATGGAGCGAAATAGAGGGTGCCTAGTTGAAGTCTTGAGGAGGAATTCGATCGGACCTAGCGCGAATTATCTTGGTACGAGTTAAAGCTTCGGTCGACGGCAAGGTGGGCGGTTGGGATTAAAACCGGCCAGAAGGGAAGGGGGAAACGAGGTGCGAGGACGTCGAACGGTGATTTGACGAGTGCGCTGGCCTCGGATACCATGTCAGTGGGGTTGAATGGTGGAAATTGAGCTGAATTAGTTGCTCCGCTGGTTGAAGGAGGCGTGACTAGCTGGGCTTATTGGTGATCGAGCGGTTGAGCTCCATTCTTGCTGCCGAGGGCCGACTGAACGCGATCCATGATTACCAGCGTCTGCTCCTGAGGAAGAAACGACCATAAAATATGGGGAGAAGATGGTGGAAGGAGGAGGGATAGTTGGTGGTGAGGTGGGGGAACGCGAGGTTCCTTACGTGAGAGGTTGCCAACCTCCCAGCGGGCCAGCCGAGAAATCCCCTTTAGCGCACCAAACCCCCGAATCAGGAACCACAAAAGAGCCTGCCACCTTTGGATGATCGCCCGCGTCTCCGCCTTCACAACTGCCATTCGCCCGAATCAGTAGGACTCCCAGCCAACAACACGCCTCGTTTGGCTCCCCGCCAAGGCGCCTGGGGTCCCGTCTTGCCACTAATACATTTACATGGGCCGATATTATCTTTAAATATGGGACTGTGAGGTATGGATTCCCCGAGAAGGTCTCCCTTTCGCGTCACAATACTCCAAGGTGGAACCAAAGTCCGTGCCAGGTTGGGTTCAAGCTCGAAGGTCGTTGGGTCTCCACGCTGAAGACCTACGTTATTACTAGCTGCAAAGAACGACCTTGAGCTGCCCCGCTGCAGACTGCCCAGGAGGTTTGGGTATGTTCGGGGGCATCGAAAAAGAGTGTATTCGCACCAAATGGAATGTACTAAATACGTTCGATCACTACAGTAACACCATCAGATTATATGACGCAGCATCTAGAATCCTTGGTTCGGGTGCTGGTCATGCCCATGGTATGTTGTCCGTGCCATCTGCGACCATTTTTTGGATCCGGAAGGTTGCTTATCGACGTCTAACAAAGTTACTTCGCAGTCAAGGACTATTGAAGAGGGCCGAGAGTCTGTAACCGATTTACCAGCGAAACTGGTTCAGGTATATGGACCTGTAGGTCGCGGGATTAGCTCCAACCAATTCTCCGGTCTTCTGTTCGTTCAACTTAAATGCAAAAAAAGGTCGCCATCTCACAGATACACCACTCGTTCACCATATCCCTCAAGAGACCTTGTCACTTGCTAAGATTTTAGCAATGAGAGTAGGCGATGCTTACGGGTGAGGTGTCGAAGTCGACCTCAGGTAGCTTTGCTCCCCGCAGACGAGTCGGGATCGCGGCCAACAATGAAATCGTACAAGGTATGCATGAGCATCTCGTGCTGATAATCCAAGCAATTATAATCCCTTTCATTGGTCAGTAAGGCATACACAGGCCTAGCCCGCCTTGAAAAACGGCCCGTCACCTGCAGGCCATTTGAATCGAATTGAGGGAGCAGGTGGCTCCTGCGACGAATGTACCATTCCATAATGGATTCGAGCGCCTTGCTTCCCTCTTTTCAGAGAGTAAAAGGCGCTATTTGGTCTTCTTCTTGAAGCTCGAGCAAGGTTAATTCCGCTTGGTTTTTACGTCGCTTCCGATTGCTTCAAGATCGTCCTGAACCTAAACCGAATGGAGGGTGGAGCAAAACATATGTTCATTAGTTTTACATCTTAATTATAAGCTGACATTACATAAAGGAGTTGAACTAGCAGGGCTCCAGTAAAGTCTAATTTTTTGGGGCCCAGAAAAGCAGGTGCCTTGTTGGAATTCGAAAAAGACGGCGACCTCCGCATCGCGCCACGTGACGTGAATGCTCGCGTTGGCATATAAAGACCCTCGAAGACACTGGACTTTTGCACCCTTTTCCTCTCCTCCAGCTAATTGCCCATCCGATTCAGTCCTGCCGGGGAGGCAGGT
>KN823108.1:82726-94876 GCA_000827465.1 Tulasnella calospora MUT 4182
TTCTTGGACCCAGCCAGGCGCTCTAGATGTCGAGCCGCCCATACGCAATCGTTTGGTTGCCCCGTCGCGGGGTGCAGCTATGTGTCCGTCCACTAAACCAAGATTACCATATACGGAAACTGAGTCTGAGTGTTAACTTCGGTAGGCATCATCGCAAGGACGTGGTCAAGCAGCATATGCGACGTCGACACCAGGATTTCTGTGAGCTTCAAGTCCTCACCCTCTCGTTGAGTCCGGGTTCGTCTAGACGATCATCGACGACGGGTGATATCAGTCCCCCACCGTCACCACCACACCCAGTCGTTACGCCTCCTTTACTCCATCCACAACTAGATCTCGCCAGTCCGTGGCTATTCCAAGTGCCAGTCTCCTACTCGGCATCGCCTCCTGCGCCTTGGGCTTCATGAGTAACCTTGGGTGGTTGCGACGGCGCTGATCGACATTTGTATTTGGGCCACCAAATTTCTTTATTGCCTCCATATTTTTCTCATCAGCGCGCTAGCGCTGGCCATAGCACGATGCTACGTTTGCTAGAGCTTTTGCTATCGCCTGTTGTAGCCGCTGCATTTATACCTTATTTCATTTGTAGTACCGTGGCGAAATACGACGAGCGTAGCGCTGAATCGGGAGGTTGGGAATGGCGAGAGGTGTTGGAGTTTCGATCGATGGCGCCTAAGATTTTTTTTTACCGTCCACCAACATCCAGCAGCTTCGGCACCCCATCTCATGCGACTCTCCCTCTCCTTTCACCACAATGCACATCTACGCCTCCCCCAGGACCGATCGTGGCGACTACCGAACGGTTTGCTCAATGGCTCAACTCCAAGCACCGGCAGTATAGCGGGGGATGCACGAATCGGAATCTCAACTGGCCCCTCCCTCTCATCCTAGGACCGCCCTCGCCTTTCTTGAAAGCCCCGCCCATCACTTCTCCAACCACAATCTAGCCTCACACCGGCCTCAGGTACTCGTGCAAACGACGGTACTCGCCTGCGGCAGCCCAACGACGCCCGCCAGCTGGACCAAAGCCCCTACGCTAGTCATGGCTACAGCGTCCCTTGATCCCCAACTCCAGCGACAAGAATGGAAGAAATCGCTCTGTCAGCAACAAGAGGTGCATAGGATTGTCTTCGGACGCGTTTCCTCTCCGTTCGCCTCGCCTTTTTGGCGTTGTCAGTCCCTCCACCAATCGCAGCGACCATCTATTTATCCCCGCCACGCCGACTCACCATCAGCTACGAAGCCCCAGCCAGCGGGCGCACGTTCGGGATCCAGATACTTTCCCTTACGTCTCCGCACCTCCTCTGAGCACTGCTGTTTTGGCCAGTGGGTTCGCTCTTGACGTTCGACATCACGCCGTCGACAACAGGCCCTAGCCTCAGGGTCCTACGGCCGCGACCAAACACGAAGTCTTTCTCAACGAGTTCTCCCGCCCAAGAATCACTTATAGCTGCACTCACCTTCATGACCGTTCCACCGGTAGGATGCCGCATCCAAAGAAGCCTGCGAATTCGGAGTGGAAGATAGCTAAGCCTGTCCAGCGGGAAAGGGATCGCTATTGAGCTCTGGGGGGAGGAGGCTTTTTTTTATGGCGTTCTTCCTACGACGCCATTGAGCACGCATTTTCACTAGCCGCCGTTGCCCTGGTCTTTACCTGGTCTGTAAGATAGCAGTTCGAGCGACCTGCTACGTACTCGAGATATTGCTAATCGAGGTCAAGGTCGTCTTCAACCTCAAAAGGCTCGGTCCTCGTATGTCATAGTCCATGCTCGTGAGTTGCACTATCCTTACTATCCACATCTTGGGAATCAAAATCAAACTCATACAACCGGTATTTACTTCTGTAGGCAGACTCTAAGAGACGTAGGTTAAGCGCTCTATATGCAGTCATTCATGCACATGTCCTTGATGCGGGGCAAGGTCCTTTTCTCGTTAGTGTTCCGGTGCCGATGGGCATCAAACTTTCCTCCGCCGTACGTAGAGATATCAGTAGTAAGATAGTTCAATACAAGCTCCCTACTACGCTCCCCCACGAGAGTCCTCTACTCTGCGATTTGCAGCCCCTCTCGAAGCGTTCTGTGCATTGCGTTTCTCGACGCACTTTGTGAGGATATCCGCGATTGAGACTACTGGCTCTGAACTGGGGTCAACCACGTCATCTCGATGGCAAAGAGAAGCTTGTTATCTGGGAGGTTCTTGCGCGCGTGGACAACGGGGTACACCAAGAGGCAGTCGTATTGATAGCCGTATGGAAGAGAATGTACTGGGTCTACATGGTCTATGGAAGGGTCATTCAACCGGCTCAGACCACCTAGCTCGTCGTGGGGCGTCTCGACATGCGAGCTGGGACTTATTGAGCCCTCCACGGGGTGTGTCCACCGCCTAGCTCCCTGCTTGGGCGTGGCTATACCATTGGCGTCCGTTTCGCTGTGCGAGCGATGTCTGCGACGGACGGCGAGCAAACGACGAGGGCGGAATGCAGGGCATTGTTCTCCGAGCGAAAGCGAGGAAAGCGAGCCGAAGCCCGCGGGAGGAAAGCAGCTGGACTTTGCACGCGTTATCCCTACTTGAGCGAGGCCTCTATTCGATGGCAAGGGTGACGGTTGGGATTGAAATGAGGCGGAAGCAAGGTAGAAATCGCGGGTGCGAAGATGTCGATCCGGTCATTCGACGACTATGCCAGTCTCTTGTACCCTGAAAGGTCGTTGGAATGGTGCATCTTGAGTTGAATTCGTCGCTTCTCTGGGTGAGGGAGGCTTGCAAGCTTGGCTATCTGGATTGGTCGACGATTGGGCAGTTGAGCCCTACTTCAATGCCGAATACCCGCTGAACGCGACCCATGGGCATCAGGACCACTTGACGCGGGAGGAACGACCGTGAAACATCAGGGGAAGATGGTGGAAGAGGAGGGAGTGTTCGTGCTGAGGTGGGACGCGAGGTTCCTAACGTACGTGAGATGTTCGCAACCTCAACGGACCCAACCGGGAATCCCCGTTACTTAGCCTACCAGCCCCTCAGTTGAGGGACCGCAACATCTGAGGGACCGCAGGAAGCAAGCTTAAGCTCGGAACTCCATCGTCTTGGTGGATGACCCGTTTCCCCACCTTCATTCCAGCAACTCGCCCAAATCGGGACGGTTCCAAGGCCAATCCGATACCTTGGACCCCAGCAACGACGCTGAGGATCGCCGATTACTTCTCAATACAAGTAACACCCCAGAAGCAAGGTCGCCGACGCGAGCGACGGCTCCTGATACGCCCTGCTTTCTGCCACTTTAGCGCGGGTGTACGGCCGATCCCTGGTCCAACACAAGTTCGAACCTCTTCGAGCCTCTGCTAATGGGTAGATAAAAGTACTACCCTGTCGCCACAGAGAACGCCCTTTTCGGTTTAGAGGATTCGGCTAGCTTTGGGGCACCGAAAATCGAATGCATCAACACTAGATGGAATACCCTAATTGCCATCGGTTTTCACGGTAAAATGAATATACTAAGATACACAGCATCTAGGGTCCTTGGCTTGATTGCTGCTTATGCCACGAGATGTCTTGCGTGTCGTTCGGAAAGTATCGTGAGTGCCTTTTGATTTCGGGAGGTTGCCCAGACTGACTTCTAGTCCCACCGGCAAGTTACTTCCAGATGAAAGGCTATGGAAGAACCAATGAGACCAGTGACTGAATCTCCAGCGAAACCAGCTCAGGTATCTATACGAACCAGCAAGTCGGCGGAATTGGCGTAAGCGGACTCCTACGCGGTCGGTTTCGTTCGAGACTTTCCCTCTAGTGACTTGAGATGCTGGCACGAATGTTCGTATCGGCAGGTTATACTTTTGATTGCAGTCAAAAGCTCCAAAATCGTAACCGAGGCGCTGGAAGGTCGAGTGCTGGGCCGCGAGGATCCTGGGAACGCCAGGCACCGGATCTGCCAAGAGGGCGTGGAGGGCCTTCACGATGGCCAAAGCGCAAAGCAAGTGGTTACTTTGATGAATACATCACTCCAGCATGAGTCGAGCAATTTGATTTCTGCCTGGTGGCGAAGGAAAAGTCTGGTGCTGCGTACGTACTTCTGCAGTTTGGCGCGTTTCCTGAACCTCGACCACGATAAGTCTCACTCCGTTTCGTTGTGTCTCCCAACCACTTTGCCCTGAACCAAAAACGATTTGAGATTAGAACAGTGTATCTTCCCATTGATTATACGTCTTAGTTACAAGCTGGCGCTATTGAACCATCAGGACTCCTACGTTAACAAAAGTCAAGCTGGTTGGCCGGACACTGCCCAATCGGGCGAGTCCCTGGTCAACACCCGGCGGATCAGTGTTCTTTCACAAAGCTTAAGACGCAAATGATTCGCATGGCTTGGATTTAACATTAAGCTCGTTTGACTCGGTATATAAAAAGTAGTCGCCCTGTTCGGGATTCTATTTACAAAAAGACGGCGACCTCTGGCCTCGTGGTGTTAATACTAACCGTTTGCATATATAGGAGCTCTCTTCAAGCAACTCCACATCAGCATCCTTCTCCCCTCTCCCAGTTTGATTACACATCCGACCCACCACCTCCTAGTGGCAATTGGTCCCACTTCCGTTCTTTTCGTACATATGTCGTTCCCTTGCCTTGTAATTAATTGCGGCAAGACGCTTGCTGTAAGCCTTCCTCCCTATCATTCACCCCTTCTTCCGTCTTTACTGATATTACGGTTATATGCAGAGTGCCACCGGTCTTCAACGGCATATGAATTCACAGTGAGTTCCAACGCTTTTGTGTTTCTTTATTTGCCTGAATTCACGAACTCGCCTTCTCCCCCATTCAAGACACCTAAAAGACAAATGGTACACCTGCGAATGTGGTCTGACTTTCTTGGACCCAGCGAGGCGCTCCAGATGTCGAGCCGCCCATACGAAATCGTTTGGCTGTCCCGTTGTGGGTTGTATTTATCGGTTCGTCCACAAACCCCAATCGCCTCCCATTGTCAAAAGGTCTGAGGATTTCCTTCTGCAGCGGTGATCGCAAGGACGTAGTCAAACAACACATGAGGCGCCAGCACCGAGATTCCCATGGGCTTCATGTCCTAACACTCTGGCGGAGTCCGAGTTCATCAAGCCAGTCATCGACGTCGGGTGACATCAGTCCCCCGTCGGATCCCATCGCCGCCACTCCCCCCATGCCTGAGCTACAGCTAGATCCTACCAATTCATGGCTGTTCCAGTTGCCTCTTGCCTATGCAGCGCAGCCTCCTCCGTTCTGGCCTGCTAACAAATAACCTGAGGTTTGTTCCCGACCGTTGGTGATCAACATTTGTATTTGGCCTGCCCACTTCTCCTTTATTGCTTCCCATCATTCTCTCCATCGGCGCGTAGCGCTGGCCATAGCAAGCTGCTACTTTATTGGAGCCCTTGCTATCGCCTGTTGTACCCGCTGCATTTATAGCTTATTTCATTTGTAGTACCGTGACCAAAAGTAAGACGAACATGCGAGCCGATAGTTTGGAATGCGGGGACGGCGAGAGCTGTCGGAGTTTCGATGGTGGTTCTGTTCGATTCTCTTCTCTCTTGAGGTCTCCGTCCACCCATCCACAAATCTTCGCCGTTCGGCACCTCTCATCTTCCACCTCTCCGTCTCTTTCTACCGCAAGATATCTGCACGACTCGGTCAGAGGGAGGATAGCCATATCGAACGACAGGCAACCAGGTCCGGCTCGAAGCCCCCGGTTTATGACGAGGAACGCCCAAAATCACCATTTTGACTGGCCCCATCCTCTGGTCCCATTACTGCCCCGGCCGCTCTTTGAAGCCCCTCCCATCAGTTCTCCAGCCACGATATAGCCTACCGTCATCTTCAGTTACTCCTCCAAACTACGAATACTCGCCCGCGGCATGCTTGCAAATTTGACCAACGCCTCGTCGCTACCGCCTCTGCATTCCTTCAACCAGCACTCTCGACTGTAGAAATCGGGAAACCTCGCTCGATCAGGCAACAGGAGACGAACAGGCCTGCTTCCGAAAAGGTTTACCCCCTCTGCTTCGTCTTCACCTTCGGTGTCGTCAGTCCCTTCACCAATCACAATGACCATCGAACCATTCCCGCCTCTCCAAGCCAGGAACCCCCAGCAAGCGGAGCCACGACATAGCCAACCACCACCCTCAGTTACTCGTCCAAACTACGATACTCGCCCGCGGCAGCCCAACGGATGCTTGCAAAGTTGACCAACGCCTCGTCGCCACCGCGTCCGCGTTCCTCCAATCAGCGTTCTCAACTGTAGAAATCGGGAAACCCCCTCGACAAGCAACAGGAGACGAATGCGCCTGTGCTTCCGAAAAGGTTTCCCCTCCGTTTCATTTTCCCGTCGGTGTCGTCACTCCCTCCACCAATCGCAACGACCATCGAACCATCGCTGTACCCCACCAGCCATCGCCGGCCACGAAGCCCTAACAAATGGGTGCATGTTTAGAGTTCGCTGAGGCCTTCGCACCTCCTCCGAGACGTTGCTTTTTCGACAGGTGGTCAAATTTCTCGCCCTTTCGTCCTGGCGCGGAAAGCGAAGCTCACCCTAGGGATTTCACGCCCGCGGACCAAGCGCCCTGTCATTCTCTTCGATCCGGCTAGAGGGACTCACAGCTGTCTTGTCTTCATGGCGATTCCACCAGCAGTACACTGCATCCGAAAAAAAAGCCTCCAAAGTCGGAGGGGAAGATCCTCAAGCCCGTCCGACTGAGAGGGAATCACCTTCAAGTTGGAGCTTGAGCGGGCGTTTCCCGTCGTGGCGCTCCCTCCGATGCCTTTGAGGGTGCGTTTTTCCTAACCGTCACCACCCTGCGTTTAGTAGATCGAGAAGCATAATATGTACCCGAGGAATTGCTCGAGACCAAGGTCACTTTGAGCTCAAGGGCCTCAGTCTTCGCCATCGTGCGTGGTTCGTGAGTGCCTTGCCACCTCGAGGGAATTCGAATTAAACTCATACATACGGCATTGGCTATTTCGGACAGGTTTGATGAGCCACATACTATACGTCCTGCGACCCTACTCACAGGTTCACGATGCAGGCAAGGTAATCTCATCGCGCCTTTCCCGTTCGCGTTCCGGTATCCATCCATCATACTCCACGTCCCCCGTGTACTTAGAGAGATATCAATGTGACACCGTTCAATACACGCTTGCCCCTACGAAAAGCCTCTCCTCTGCGTTTGCAGTCCCTTCTCAAAAGCGTTCTGGGCATTGCGTTCCTTCAGCGCTTGCTGGGCCATTCACGATCGACCCCGCCAGCTCTGGACGAGGGATCAACACAACGTCATCTGGATGACAAACAAATCTTATTACCGTGGATATTCTTCCGCGCGTGGACAACAGGGTACACTCAAGTATCGCATTAATGCCCATATGGAAGCAGGCGTTCTGGGATTACATGGTCTATAGAAGAGCGATCCTTAGCCTACTCGGGACACCTACCTCGTCGTCGTGCTCGTTCGGGCGTCCCGACACGCGAGCTAGGGCTTGCCAATCACCCTATGACGCGTCTCCGATGCCTCGATCCTTGCTTTGGCATGTGGACAATATAGGGGCTAGGTTTGCTGTGGGAGGCACTGGCGTGGCTTTAACCGTTTGACCGAATGGTGGCGCGAACGTTGAGGGGAAGCACACTGGCGTGTTGTTCTCCGAGAGAAAACGATGACAGCCAGCCGAAGTCTGCGGGAGTAGATTGGCTGGACCTAACGCGTCCGATACTTGTGCGAATGAGACCCCTGGTCCCTCGACAGTTCGGATCGAAACTGGTGTAGTGAATGAGAAATTGAGGTGTGGCGGAGCGTTGATCGCCGATTTCGACGATTATACGACTCTGGTTCCTTGAATATGCTTTGGGCTGGCGTATAGGGACCTGAATTTGTTGCTTTGATGGTTGAGCAAGGTGTGTCTAGTGGGTTTTTTGGTGATCGAATGGTTGAACTACATGTTTCTCCTGAGCGCACGATGAGCGCGATTCACGCGCATCAGCATCAGCTTACGCGGACCGAAAAACGGTCAAAATCGAGGAGAAGATAGCGGAAGATGAGGGGGCATTGAGGGGGAGGTGGAGGAGGCGAACTTCCCAACGTGAGATGTTTGCAGCCTCCCCAGCGCGCCCGGGAATCCCCTTTTCTTAACCCAAATCTACTATGAGCCTGCTCGGAGTCCACCACCTTGGAGGACCGCCCGCAGCTCTGCATTCCTTGCTACGATTCACGCGACTTGGTCCGATTCCGAGGCCCTTGGATCCCGGCAATTGCAGGCGCTTAGAATCTCGTCCCCTCGCTCATTAGTTTTGTAGACCAACACTACCCCGTATGTAAGGTCGTCAGGAATGGCTTCCTCATACGCTCATCTTATCGTTTCACAATACTTTGACGTGGATGCGAAGCCCATGCCAGGTTCGGTGTAAGTTCGAACGTCGTTCGCTCTCCACTGAAGGAGTCGATACAAGCTCGACAATTTTGCTGAAAAGAGGGACCTGAAGCTAGCCCACTGCTCGCCATCGAGAGGTACGGCGGTCTTACGGCGTACCGAGAATCGAATGCATTGACACCAGTCGGGAAAGAACTCATTATTTTCGTTTATTCTAGCAACAAGAACATATTAAAGATACAACATTAGAGTCCTTAGTTTCGTTGCTGGTTCGACAATGAGGTGTAGTGCGTCACGTCCAGAGCTACTTTTTGGAACCGGCAGGCAGCTTATGATGTCCTTGTCTTACGCGGTAAGCTGCTTCACGATTAAGGACTGCAGAAGAAAGAGGGATGTCAGTGGCCAATTCTCCGGCTGACCCGGCTCGGGTATCTCTACGAACCTGCAAGCCAGCGGGGTTGGCTCCAACCAAGTCTCCAGTTTTCTGGCCATTCTTGAAGGCGACGAACGTGGGCATCGCACGGATACCCCACTCTTGGGCCACATCCTTCAAAGCCATTGTCAGTCGTTGAGATCTTGGAAATGGAATAGAAGCGAAGCTCACAGGTAACTCATCGACGTCGACCTTGTAAAACTCCGCTCCTGAATCGCTGAGCTGACTACTGAATTGCTCGAAGACAGGGCTAATCATGCGACACGGGCCACACCTTTAGGAGAAGGAGGGGAGGTTAACCTAGCCCTAATGACCGAACGAAGTTTGGTTGACGTACCAAGTCGCCCAAAAGTCAACAAAGACGGTTTTGCCGCTGTTGATCTAAACACCAGGTAGCAGAAAGTAAGTTGACCTATCCGAACCGTAAGGCGAAATGCAAAAGTCACTTACGAGAGTTGCGAATTCCTCTGCAGATTTGACGGGGATGACGGCCATGTCGTTCTCGGTTTTCACTGAAAGTCGATTGAAGAAGGGGAATACGATATGAAGAGTGCAAACTAAGAATAACTTGAGTTGTATGACGCTGAGATAGAGCCCTCATCATTGGCCTTATATACGATACCAGGACTTTCATCAGTAATCGGCTCGGTAGTTCCGCGTTGGGTAATGCCGCGCTTTCGGTCAACATCCCCACGCATGACTAAACCACTGGTGGAGACCCGCATTGCTCTCTCTGACCCCCAATTGTATTACAGAAACCTCGCAAATCGTATCCGGAGGTTGATCTGCCGTGTTGGGCGTAGCCAACGAGACGAATCTAGTGGGATGAAGAACATGCTGGAGCATCGCGCGATGACCGCACGCTCGGGCTAGAGTTGCAGCCTCGGAATCCCGGGCTCCTGCAACATGCATGGCTGACCTCTACCAGAAAGATAGTAGGATCGGGGCTCACGTTAATTTCGTTGTCGTCTTGCTTTAGCCCCTAAAATTAGAGCGGTGGAGGCGAGGTTTTGCAAACACTCCGCGACCTCAACAGGAAACGGCCTCATCATGGATTGAACCTGGCCCCGACCTTTTTTTTATTTTTTGAAAGATATGGCAATTCATTCCTATGCATTTCGTGAGCCTCCAGTAAGGTGCTTGTTCTGTGAGCCGAACGAAGGCGGGATCATGTGATTCTAAAGTCGAGATCGCCCCAGGCCACATGACCCATGTCTAGGTCTTGCACGCGAACACGCCTCTACTCGGCACATTCAGTGTACGGGTAGTTGTAACAGTGCTAACGTACGCGCGAGCATGAAGGCCAGTTCAGGCGGGAGGAATGACTGTGAAATATTAAGGGAAGATGGTGGAGAGGTGGGAGCGTTGGTGCAAGTGTGGAGGACACGCGATTCCTAACATGGAATTTTTTGCGACCTCAGCCGAAAGCGGGCTCAGCCGGGAAATCCCCTTTAGCGCACCGAAACTCACAGTTCAGGGATCACAAAAAGAACCTAACACCTTGGGGGGTCGCCCGCTGCTCCGCCTTCATCACGCGCACGGCCATTCAGGCAGAAAGTTGGTGCGACTCAATGGAAACTCTTCCTCGGGTCCCAACAGGGCAACTTAGCATCTCGAGCTGGCGCTAATTATTTACACATTGACTAGGGTTAGGGTTAAAATTCCGAATGTAGGGCCGCGAGTGACGGCTTCCTGGAGTCGCCTTACCTTTCGCCCACATTCCTTCAACGTAGGTGTAAAGCCGATCCCTGGTTCGATACCACTTCGAGCCTTGTTGGGCATCTACTAAAGGGTAGGTGCAAATGCTACATTATCGCTGCAACGAATGAATTTTAGCTGCCTCGCGAGATTGGCACATACGGACCTGCGTGTGGGTCGATTTTGTTCGAGGCTTCACCCTAGAAATCCGAGACCGTAGCATGAGTACTCCTATCCTTCCATAGTATCTTTGATGATGGATGGAATAGTGCCAAAATCGTAGCCGAGGCGCTGTAACGTTGGTCGGGTGTTGGGCGTTGAGGATCCTGGGAAAGCCAGGCACCGAATCTGCGAGAGGGCGTGGATGGCCTTTGGATGGCCAAAGTGCAAAGCAGGTGGTTACTTTGACGAATATATCACTCCAGAATGTACTCGAGCAATTTTATTTCCGCTTTCTAGAGAAGGAAAAGGCCAGTGTTGCGTACGTACCTCTGCAGCCTGGGGCGTTTCTTGAACCTCGATCACGGTGAGTCCCACTCGGTCTCGTTTCGGCTCCCCGGCGATCAGTTTACCCTGAACGAAAAACCATTTGATATTAGAATAACACATCTGCCTATTGATTCTACGTCTCAGGTATAAGCTTAGGCTATATAAGGGAGGTGAACTCATCACAACTCCTACGAAAGTCAACCTGATTGATCGGACCCCGACGAATCAGGCGAGTCCCTGGTCAACACCCGGCGGATCAGTATTCTTTCACAAAGCTTAAGACCTAAATGGCTCGGTTGACTTGAATTTCACATCAGGCTCGTTTGACTCGGTCTATAAAAAGCAGTCGCCCTGTCCGAGATTCTATTACAAAAAGACGGCGACCTCCAGGCAGGGCCTCGTGACATTCATGATGGCCTTTTCCATATAAGAGGGCTCTTCAACTTGAGCTAACTGAACATTTTCACCCTTCTCCCCTCTCCCAGTTGAATAACGCATCAGTTCTGCCGAGTGGCAGCTAGTCGACCTTCGGTTCTTTTCGTACACATGACGTCGTCCACGTGCCTCTACTGTGGCAGGGAACTTGCGGTACGCTGCCTACTTCACAGTTCACGCCTTCTTCCGGGCCCTCTTACTGATATTACGGTTATCTGAAGAATGCTACTAATCTTCGGCTGCACATCAATTCGCAGTGAGTTTCGATGCTTTCCTTGTTCTCTCCCCTCCGCTGTATTTACGGGCTTCCATTACCCCAACCCAAGACACCTACGAACAAAATGGTACACCTGCGAATTCTGCAATTACAGTTACTTAGACCCAGCCAGACGATCTAGATGTCGAGCCGCCCACACAAAATGGTTTGCCTGTCCCGTTTTGGGTTGCTATCATCGGTTCGTCTATTATAACCGAATTTACCGTTTACTGACAAGGGGTCTGAAACTTGCCTTCTGTAGGGGTGATCGCAAAGACGTGGTCAAGCAACACTTACGGCGCCAGCACCCAGATTCCCCTGGGCTCGAAGTTCTAACACTTCGGCGCAGTCCGAGTTCCTCGAGGCAGTCATCGACGACGGGGGATCTCAGCCCCCCGTCGCATCCCATCGTCGTCACTCCCCCCATATCTCATTCACAGGTAGATCCTACCAATCCTTGGTCGTTCCA
>KN823108.1:99606-113961 GCA_000827465.1 Tulasnella calospora MUT 4182
GTACCGATAGACAAGATGGAATTAGCTCTCGATATGACCTGGAAGGTGCTTGTCACTTCAGTTCAAACATTCTTGACGACTGCATCCCAAACCTCTTCGGTGACACCAAGGGGAATCGCATATTGTACAAAAATTAGAATTATTACATCCAGTAAGCATCCCAAAAGAAGAAAGGAGAAAGCTTCCAGTTATTTTCAGTCTACGTCCTCTATCGATGGTTGAGACTTCTTCCCGCCTTCCACCACTTGCAAACGGTCTTCTAACCTCACGACCTCCATCCTCAACGCCCTCAACTCTCCCAGCAACTCCTCTTTCCAACCTGAGTTCTGCTGCTCAGTGACTCCCTGCATGAACATCTTCACGGCCTCGGCCGCAACACGTTCCGCTCCTTGCATCGGCTCGACGAGACCGTTCCCAACGGGACTCACACCGCCGAACCTCTTCTTCGTCAACTCTTCTCTAGCCCGAGATTGGGACAACGAACTCCACGTCCACAAGTTCATCGCGAGGAGGAGGATAACCGCAGCCCACCAGAACCCGTTCCCGCCCCCACCTGAAGGCATGTCCGGTGCGCTCTCCAAAATATCTTGCAGGATATCGATCAGACCCCAGAACGACTGGGAAGTGAGGTTCATCGCGCTCGTGAACGTATCGAATGCCCATTGGATGGTTCGTCGTTCGGCAACTCGCCTGCTATCGACTGCGCTGGGAGCGTCGGTGGTCTCTCCGGTTGGGGAAGTAGGCGTCGCTTCAGCTTCGACAACGGCTGTGGCAACCGCATCGGCCGGAGCGCCCTCTGGAATGAATTCGGTTGGATGCTCGCTGATGTATTTCCTCATCGCACGTTCCAGGTCGGAGTGGTACGTTCGTTGGCCATCAATGACGCTCCTCTCAATGATCGCTAGGAAGTGGAAAGAGAGGTAAGTCGATCAACAATTTCCAAACAAAGAAGAGCGAGAAAAAAAAGAAGCCTACATTTGATGAAACTACGCCCACTCCACTCGACAGCTGTCGTGACAATAATCTTCGTACTCGCTGGCCCAGCCCACATGATGCAAGTCCGGGTCTTGCACGCGAATACGCTTCCACTGGGCACTTCCGGGGTACGGGTAGTGGTAACAGTGCTAACGTACGAGTCAAAGTCGACGTGGACCGTCTCCTCCTTCAACTCGCACTTGGTCTGTTTCGGACCGATACTCCCGTTCAACGGTTTGATGTACGACATCGTTCGAGCAAGGAGCTGAGATCCCTCGGATTCGGGGTACCAATCTGATATTTGGAGAGCTGTTACGCCAAGGAACCCAACCGTTAGTGCCTCTTCAACCAAGAACTAGCAGAGAACTTGAAACGTACACATCAACTTTTGATCCATGGCTAAGAAATCCTTCATGAACCCGCTGGCGAATATCAAGTTATAAATCTTCTCTGGTGTACCAGGGAAGACGGCCTCCCAAACTTGTTCGGAGTAGTGGGTCTTGTTCTTTCCGCAGTCGCACTGAGTGGGTTTATGTGCAGGTCCGTTTGCGCTAAGCGACTTCCGACCTTGGGGCGCATTCTCTTGCGTTGGGGATTGGACGAGAACGCCAGGGGTCCCATTGGCGAGGACGATGTTCGCTCCGTCTCCGTCGAAGTTCACGTTCCCCGAAGCCGCGTCTGATGGTGGGCCGTCTGGGTGGGCCAGTCGCCAGATGTTTTGCATAACATCGAAGGTGGTGTCTCGTGACAAGAATGACGCAAAGGTGTACTTCTGATCGATAGTGTTGACTTGGATGGCGTTGGGGATAACGAATGCAGTCATTCGCTTCTCGAGTCCGGTAACGTTCGAGAAAGGTATGGTGAACTGCAATTAAAACAACGCAAGGGTCAGCTCAATTCCCGAAGTACCTCCAAGAGAAACAATTCTGTGCCGTACATTAGTTACCCAACCAAAGATGTTGGCATGGAAGCACATGTGGTTTTCGGATATGTACAATCGTCCTTGGACGAGGATTTCCCGTTGAAGAGCACACCCGTAATCTGCCAAACGCTTTGATCAGCTCGGTTGCGGAAATCACGAACCCCTCCAAGAAGCGTACCTTCAATGAGGTAGTCTCCATCCGGAACGTCGGGGAACAAGTCGTGGAAGTCAGCGTTGCGCTTGCTACTTGCGACGGCGAAGCCCGTAATCGGAATATCCCCATTAAAGCTGAGTCCGCTTTGCGAATCCGAGTCGTACGCTCCCTCTGAGTCCATGTCGGTATCACCAGATCCACGGCGAGGTTTGAAATTATTGGAGATGGCGGTAAAGGAGCGTGTGGGTTCTTTGACTTTTTGGGTATCTTGCCGCAGTCGCTCGGGGCTGACCGCCGACGTGGCTTGAGTTGTTGTTGGAGCAGCGCTACAATAGTCAAAGAGAATAGCGAGCATGTTGGTTAGTAGGAGTAGCGGTGGGTGGAAAGGATTGTGGTTGTGGTACGAGTCGTATATGTGGAATGAGGATTTCATGAAAACCGTACGATACTTACGTAGCATACGCGAGAGACATGCCTGACGCTGCAAGGGCAGCCCCTAAAGCACTCCCTCCGCCCTTCTTGGAATCACCCCTAAATGAAGAGGTCGATGATTTCTTCCAGAGCTTCTTTCTCCTCTTTCCTGAGGCTGAAATGATGGATGCCGTGTCCGAAGCGCCGTCGTCAGACGTGGGCGCCACCGAGAGGAACTGTGTGTTGCTCCTCGAGCGTGTACCACCTTCCGAAATATCAGCGGTCCCTGCGCGAGATGGTGGGGAAAATGCGTTCAAGGTTCCCTCGATCGCCTTCCTGAGGTCGATGTTGGACGTCTTGCCGGAAAGCGGTTTGCTGGCTGGTGCTGCGCTGCTCCCAGCACCCGACGTCGATGACGCCAAAGAAGCATCGCCTGGCTTGCGAGCGTTGAGCGCTCCACTGGGAGCTTTGGAGGGGTCTGCCATTCCCGAGGCGTCGGTGAACGATCGTTGTGTGCCCTTGGGTGTGGGTGTGTTTAGCTCGGCCGCCGGAAGAAGTGGCGGGGGAGGAATGATGTCTGGTATTGGCCTCATAGCAGCAGACGCGGCTCGTCCCCTGCTACCTGTCCTCCGCTTCTGCTCCTCTTCTGACGAGCGGGCTTCCTCTGGAGACAAGGTGACATCAACACCGTCTAGGATGGACGGTGGGCCCTTGGAGGATTTCTTGCTGACGGGGGTCGCTGGTGCGTGGATGGAGTCGTGGTCCATGTTGTCTGTTGTGAGGACAAGCTTTGGCATTGGCGGGGGTGCCCCAGCATCTTTGGGAGGATTGGAAGGAGAGAATGGAGGAGTGCCTAGGCCAATTCCATTTGCACTACCAGCACTGGCCATGCGAGCGTGTCGGTTGTTGGAGTCTGCATTGGAGCTGCCCTTGATTGATGTGAAGCGACTAAGGAATGTGCTCGGAGCCATGAATTGGCCCGTTGGATGATGAGAGAGGAAGCTTTTACAGAGGGTAAGATTGGCGAGTAGCGAGGAAGTTTTAGAGGATTAAAGGTGATGGCTTTGTTGTTGCGTAGTCCAGGTCAAAACTGCGGCTGGGACTTCACACGATCGGTCGCCCTGTGGTCCAGGCTTCCAAGGAGATGAAGGTGACGAGGAGAGGAGAAGGGGTCTTAGCGTCGAGATGTACAGGGAAGTCGTCGTTGTCGTCGCTGTGTTGTCTTGGGAAGCGTTGCGATCGTCGGTGTGGTCGTGGATGGAGCTCACTTTGAACCACTCAAAATGTTCGGCGCTTATTAACCAGTTCTTGGCAACGTTGCACGAAGTCCGGGGAGATGGCCGCCGAAAAATATCGGGCTCACTCCGAATAACCATCGACACGAGATGCAGTGGACTCAGACATCAGTAGTACGTACATTAGCTAGCTCAACTGCGTCCGTAGCCTCCGGGGTATGTCTCCCCATCTCCGATCGACCAAAAGGGGAATTCGGTTCAGGAAGGATTGATGAGAACTTCAAGGGAATAGCAGGGACGATAAATTCCGCAGGTTCTCAGTGTTCGGGCAAGGGCAACAAGGGCGGCAGTTTCGCTTCCAGGCACTTTGCCGTTTACCAGTGGCAGATCCACAATCTGGAGATCTGGGCTGCAGACCCGACGGGACTGGCAGACTGTTTCGAGTCACCAACCATCGGAGGATGACTTGCATCTATAAGTAGTCGAGCCAGGCACACGAGGACGAAGTGATGAGCGGGTCAATCTCGGCATCTGAAGCTGCGCAAAGCCGGGATGGAACCAGGACACTAATAATACCTGCCGGGTAGTAAATGTGCAGCCTCAGATGAATACAGCTGAATATAGACAAACCACATTGAGATGAATCCACGGCAGGCTTAATGGGCAATACGCCCACCGCAGGTCACAGTCTTCCATGTTTACTGTGGTCGGTGGACATCGAGGAATGTCATACATTGAGAGATCAGCGCAAAAAAAAAAAAAAGGATCCTTAGGGAGCGCAACTGCTCGTCGGCTGAAGCCTGAGGGGACAGAAGGGTGGCCCGAGCCTCGGAACGCGGGCGGTCGCCTTTACGGTTGACTGGATGGTTGAGAGTTGCAATGCCACCAATAAATCGGGCGTTATGTTGGAACGGAACAATATACCCAGGTCATTGAGTAGGAATACATCATAAGGGATTCTATTGTACACAGCTGGAGTGGCGAACATCACAATTGGAGCACAAGCAAGTCAGTCGATGGGGCAAAGCAGCAGATTTTTGGGAAACATGCCTTTTATCGACTAGAAGCTTTGCGGAGTGGCCAGTCTATAGTGGCTTTGTTGGTAGTTGTGTTGGAAGAACACCAAATCGCTTCTTAACAGTCACTCTCTGACGAGCGTATTTATCGTCGGGAGAGAAGCGAGCTGAAATAGAATACATAGGTGATAGTAAGAAAACTTAAATTCTACAACGCGTCGAACAGAACACGACAAACCTGGATGGGCGGATTTCGTGATCTGCCCTTGAGCAGTCACTTTCTGCAACGGGGCACCTTTTTCAGTATTTCATCCATGGATCAAGAAGCATACCATCTCACCTTCAGAGTGTATACTCTGTTTCCTTGTTCATCCAAAGTATACATGAGATACATGATGGCCTTTTCCACGGGATTTGAGCTCGAGGTTGGTAGGTGAAAAACTTGAGGCGGAACAAACTCCCGACATCTCCGACGGCGAACTTCTATCTCATCACAATAGACCCGCCCATGCATTTCCCCAGCACCAAGCCCTTCCAGCAGGTTTTACTTGTCACCAGCAGAATTTCGCGGGATATGTTAGCCGCTGCACATCGAGGAAGTCAGACCTGCAGTTTACAATGTTGCTTAGTCGTGGATTTATTGCCACCCACCATCCGCCACTAAACTATGTGCTGGAGATCGGAAAGGACGGCAAGAGGGGTCCTATCGAGCTCCATATTGATTTGAGCGATAGTGTGTAATATTTGCTACAGATTATGACTCCCCCAAGAAATTTCACAAGTACCTCCCGGTCTCAATCGGCACGGGCTCGATGATGGTCGGGGCTCCCCCTCGCCCTTAGTGCGAAGAACCTGAGAAAGTCAAGACGCACTTCAAAACTCTTGATCTGGATAATCGATGTGTATTTCTTGTGAACATCTTGGAGCATCTCGGACGATCGAAATGAAATGAGTCATGAAGAAGCCGGGGCAATCCAAAAGCATGAGGTGAGCCGCACGGTTCGCTTCATTAAGACGCCCCGCGCTTCCTGTGGATGACCTTCCGCAAAACATAGTCTCCCCTCACCCCCTCCAACCAAATGTCTATCAAGCCAGCGTCTTTCTCCGCTATAAATTCTGTTAGTCTTGGTCTCCTGAGAAGCATTGAATCGGAAAATGCACTACCAGCAGGAGCATTTAGTGACTTCCAAGCGAGTTGTGGGTTCACGTCTCAGCCGTCCACCAGGTTCCTTCCCAGCTCCTAATTTTTACTCTCTCGAAGGGAACCTCTCCAAGCCCTTGATCTCAATCAATTACGAGCTTGCATCTTCACAACCGTTGACCTTCTAAAGCACCGACTACTTGAAACTGCAGCAGCCGTTTGTCGACATCATAACTCCCTTCTCCCGATCCAGCGCCTACCTCCCGAAATCCTGTCCACGATAATAAGTCATGCTTTGGCTGAGATCGAGAGCCATAACCACCAGCAGAGACTTATTCAACTCTCGACGGTCTCGTGGAGGTGGCGTCAAGCAACACTCGGCACTCCATCCCTGTGGGGTGTAATCCATTCAAAAGACCCAGATTGGATCGTTTCTCTCGCATTGGACAGATCCAGGGATGCCCCTCTGACTATCATATGGGAGAGCGGGTCGTATGCCAGTACGCTCAATGGCCGGGAGTCGTACAGGGACTCCATCGGAACAGATGATTTCTTTGGATTGGTCTTTCCGCACACAGCTCGCTGGTGCGACGTTACATTACCCCGGCTGGGAACTGGCAATACCAGTATCGAATGGCTGAATCAACACAAACTTAAAACCTCACGGCTCCTCCGACAACTAAACCTGTGTTGGAACGGATCCCCTTCCACCGAAAATCCTGTTACTAGTTTTTCAGGTCTTGCGGAATACTTACTGGAGCTCAAGCTTCATAATCTTCACGTATACCCTACCGACATCATTCGAATTCTCTCTGCAAGTACTCAGATGACCTCCTTGGACCTCGAGTCGCTTGTGGTTCTGGAAGTGGAGGACGAGGCGCGGCCAGAAAACCACCCTATCGAGACATCTGTCGCAACGATCAACCTTCCACATCTGACAAAGCTTAACCTTAAATGGCTGCCCCCGAGCATCCTAGACCCCATCGTTCAGAACATCGATGTGTCAATTCTGGAGAAAGTGTCCATCACTCACGATATGGTTGATGAAGATCCCGCCAAACCTCAAGACCCCTTCGCATCCTTCATTGCCCGCCTAGTAGCAACTGAATACTGGGTGGTAGCTCACTCTATGCCAACCAAACTCACTCTCAAAACTTTCTCGAGCGCCACTTTTCAATACACTGTGGAGCTACTAGGTCGGCTTCCGGTCGTCCTATCCTGGCTCCGCCTTCGCTCCCTACCGCAGATTACATGCCAATACCGGGTCCACTTGAGTATTTTCTCTGAAAATCTTGGGGAAAATCCAGACCCGGTGGTAATAGATAATCTTATGCGCTTCCCAAAGGTGGGATACGTCCTACTCAGCGGATACAGAGAATCGTGGAGGTGGATCTGGCTTCTCTCCCTGCCCGATGCGGTGCAGGCCAGTTCAGTGAACTCAGAGACACCCATTAAGTCGTGGCTATGGCCTGAATTGGAGTATCTGAATATCAGCGGAGACTCCATCAACGAGTTCACTATTCTAAGCGTCCTGCTGGCGAGATATGGGCCGCGATCAACTACAACATCGATCACCCAGAAGAAGGATCTGCCACACCGATTGACACGCCTTTTTGTGCGGCCCCGAAAAAAAGCGTGGCGAGCGGAGGTTCTGGATCGGATCCGAGAGCTGGTTGGCCCTGGTTGTTTCCTCTGGGACAAACCACAGTAGATTGGTGAAGGGACTCCCTAGCTAGGAAGCAGTGGATGAAGGCTATGTAAACTAGTCCAATTACTCTCGGTCAAGGAATAATCTCGCATTCGTACATCTCGATTAGTTGGAGGTGGGGCCGCGAGGCGTTTAAGTGCGTTGGAGCAGACCAAGGAGTGATTACCGCCCGAAGGTTGTCGTAAGACGATGGAGCCTTTTTGCATAACTATGGAAGGTAGATCGATTTGCGACTCCCTCAGCTAGTTGGACCCACGATTTCCAGCCGCGTTCCGCAGGGTCGCTAGGAAGCTCAGCCTCACCAACGGCGTCCTGTGCGTTGTCCAAGACACCGACACCCCCGTACCTTACACGCGCCGGAGCAGCCGCTCTCGACTTGTAGCTTGCCCTAGCCCACGATACTTCTAACGCCGAGTTCACGGAAGGTGGCCAGGGCTGAAGGGTCAGATGAACGTTACATTTGCCAAGGGAGTCGTTTCCATCATTTTGTAGAATGAGAAGGTTGATGAGTATAATTCTTCGTTGGCCTTCGAATCAAACCTCAGATCCTCAACCTGCTCTCTTAGTAATGCCGAACAAGTGCTCACAGTACCGCGTTGCCACTCCATCTCCGACAAGTTTCTACTGCAAAAGACCTTCTAAACCATCAACCGGTCTCCTGGAGGCAGTGAAAATCACCACAGCTTAAGTCCCTCGGACGTCTTATTCCTACAACGAGTTTGTGAGCGTTCCCCGTGTAACTCTGGCAAGAACAAGGTCGGCGGTCTACACAAATGGGGTCGCGGGCTTCTGACTTCAATTACCCCGATTCCTTCTAGAACTTGACAGTCTTGGAGGTATCTCGCGCCAGGATATTGATCTCACTGTTCTCATCGCTCAGTGGAGACCTCGGTCGAGCGGCAAATGCCTCTCCGACGTTGCCTGGGAACTGCTTGATAATTCTACCACGTGACAGCCATCTTTGTAATGATTCGCACTCCTTTGTTGTTCGCGTAACGTAAGGACACACATGACGCCATCGGTTCAAATCAGATCCCATCAGTCGGATGCGCCCGTATATAAGCCGGCTGTCTGGAAGATTGTTCAAACCTAACCCACCCGTTCGCGAATTCGAATCAACATGACCGTTACAGTAATCAATTCACTGGAAGAGTTCAACACCGTCGTGGGTTCTGTTTACTTTCTGCGCGAACGTACCTGAATACGTATCCTTTGTTAGATCGGCAGCGGCGATTGGGTCGTTATTGACTTTTGGGCACCTTGGTACGTGAATCGTTATTTGACTCTTGCTTTCTGAAAGGGTTCACTCAACCGGATGGAAAACCCAGGTGCGGACCATGCCGTATGATTAGCCCCATACTCGAGAAGTTCAGCGAACAGGGTGAATTCGGTCATATAAAGTTCTATAAAGTTGATGTGGATGAAGTACCGGTACGTGACCGGTTACATCCCTCCCAATCCATCTTTTTTAATTTCTCAACGTAGGACGTCGCCCAAGAAGTAGGGATCAAAGCCATGCCAACTTTCACACTGTTCAAAGATGGATCGAAAGTTGATGAATTGGTGGGCGCTAGTCCCCAGGGTCTACAGGTGAGTCCTGCGAGGCAGTCCTCCTCTTTGATGAATGCTGATGTGTATTCTTCTATCTAGAATTTACTCCTTAAAACCGCGTGATAAATTGCGGTTTCCCGGGCCTGTCGCGATCTTGAATGATCCGATGGAACAGACCGTGCGATTGAGATCCGTTGGCCTGTAACTTGGGTTATATACGAGAAGTTCATAGTATATGAGATTGAAGTTATCCGTGAACCGTATGAGAGACCATCTGTTCCAAAACATATTAGTGTGCTAGAAAATGAGGAGCCAAGATGTGCCTGTAAAGTTGCGCTTGGAGGAATGACGGCACTTCGCGTGTGCGTTAAGTCGCGCACCCATGCTGCACGTAGAGGTGCAACTCCGCTAGAACTAGTTGTATGTACATCAATTCAATAAAGGGTTACCCAACGAGGTTTTACCTCGCTGGCCTCGGCCTAATTTTCCCCTTGCAACGCACTTCTGTCTGGTGCGTGACGCTGAGTTTCCAGGCAGGAAGAGGAACGGCGAGCTTGGACATTTGCCGCTGTTCATCGTCGCCAAATTAAGAGGGGTCCGGTGTGTCGGAGGATCTTGTGTGCTGTTGGTATTAGGGCCGAGGGAACGTTTTCAGGTTCAGGGGGAGCCTTGGGCATCGGGCGAACGCTAAGCGCGGAGGTACCGGTTGAGCAACCCGATGCTCTCATCGCTCAACACAGGACACTCAACCCTCACTTCACTTGCCAGCCCTCACCACCAGGGCGAAACTAGACTATAGCGAGCGATGTCCAGGATGGAAGAGAGTGAAGAGACGTGCCAGAGCACAAGCAGTGGTAAGTGTTGGTGCAGTCCAAGTTACAATGTCTCCTTCGACCCACCGTTTCTGCATCCCAGGACGAGGAGTACAATAAACTAGGGGAGTTTAAGGTTGAAAACGGGGAAAATTGTTATAGTCGATGAAGATTATCAGCGCTCTAGGGGTTACGGTATTGTACGACAAGCTGAACTTCATCACTCAGCCTATCTCCCAGCTTGGCTGGCTTCACGTCAATATGGCCCCTCGCAGTTATTGGCCGTCAAACAAATCAAAATATCAGCAGTAGACAACATGCCGGACTTAAAACGAGTAGGGTCTTCCGTTCTTTGTGCTTTCTCCGCCGGCTCACCTTCGTGTTGGTCAGGCTTTCACGAAGGAAGTGCTCGTGTGGTCCCAGCTCAAGGCGCATCCAGGGATCGCCGAGTTTCTTGGCTTCTACGCCAATTTCAAGCGCGGAGAAGCATGGTTGCTCTCGCCATGGGAGCCCAGCGGGAACATTAGTGAGTTCGTCCGGACGCATGACCTCGAAGTTCCTGGAAAGTTGTCGGTGGTGCGTGGTGCAAGAAGCATAATGGCTTCTTGCTCATAGCAGCTTACACGTGATATACTCTTAGGTATACGACACCATCGACGTACTAGCGTTTCTTCACCAACTGGACCCACCAGTTTGTCATGGAGACATCAAATCCGTAAGACACACCCCTCTCAACTTGGAATCTGATCGCTAACAGTACCTCTCAAGGCAAATGTTCTGGTCAGCACCAATTTTAGAGCTCGTCTGTGCGACGTTGGCCTGGCCCGCCTTCATAAGGATAGCGGTTTCGGGAGATTGGAGACGTCAACAGGTTTCAAAGGCTCCATTCGCTGATGCAGTCCCGAAATCCTCAATGGTGCGCCGCGCGCACCATCTAGCGATGTGTATTCCTGGGCTTGGCTGGTTTGGGAGGTCCGTGCATCCAATGTTTTTTTGCACTGTGCTGGATAGTAACGTAACACACGAGATTATGACACGACGACTACCCTATGAAGAGACCTCCGTCGACTTCGTTATTATCCGCCAGATCTTCGAAAGTCCGCTACCCAAGGTTGATGGACAGTCCCGTCTTAGCGACTGTCTCCAGGTTTGGGAGTTGATGACGAGATGCTGGAATGGTGATCCTCTGCAACGACCGACCGCCAGGATGTGCAAGACAACAGTTACATGTCTAGTAACTCTCTTTGGGGCCATATCTCTGATCCATAACACCCCTAACCGCATATTGACAGCCCTGCTGCACTCCCACCCCTGCGAATACCGAAAACCAGACCCGGTCGGCTGCACTGCTAGAGAACCTCGATGACCTTGAGAGCTGGAAAGGAAACCTCGAGAAGAGCGCTACATATCTTAACGAAGCTCTGCGGCTCTATCAAGAAGAAGCGAATATTAGGGGCATCGCCGGTGTTCTCTGGAAGCAAAGTGCTGCCGCATATCGCATTTCGGACTATGGCAAAGTCCGTGCCACAGCTACCGCCGCCTTCGAGCACTGCAGAAATCTCGACGACGCTCTTGGGGTAGCAGAGGCCTCGTTCTACCTCGGACTCTCCATCGCGATGCTGAGCAGCGTGGACGAGGGGCTGCAGATTCTGCAACAGAGCCTGGAAATTCGTCGTACGCATGGAGACGATGTTGGTGCCGTACAATGTCTGGAGAGAATAGGCGACATCCAGAGGGCTGGGGGCCAGATGCATGAGGCACTCTCCACACGGGGCGAAGCCGTGGTAGTAGCCTCTCGGTCCGGCGATCGATTAGGACGGGCGACCGCACTTCATGCCATAGGACTCACCCACTCCCATATGACTGATTTTGTCGAGGCTGCGGATGCTCTTTCTGAGGCTATCATGATCACTAGGAAGGTTGGGTGGGAGGGAGGTTTGACTACAACTCTACAGACCATGGGTTGCCTCAAGATGTTGACAGGAAATGATCGCGAAGCTCAGGAGCTTTTTTTTAAGAGTCGATTTCCATTGCTCGGCACATTAAATACCGCTGGAGGCTAGCACGAGGGTTAGAGGAGCTGGGAGTATGCTTCCAATGACAATCAAAACCCAACGAAGCAGCTGCAGCATTGGAGAGCGCGTGCTCGTTGTGGGATGAACTGTCAAACCAAAGGGGTTGGAGACGGGTCGCTTCCACCCTCACGGGATTAAAAAGTAGCCAAGTTGATTGGGACGGCGCACTTTCTTGGTACGATCACTTAATCCCGATGTGTCGCAGCCCGGAAGACCGTTGGGAGCTGGCAGATCACCTGGAACGCAAGAGTGGAATCTTGATGATTGTGCAAAGATACGACGAGGCGGCATTAAATTTTGAAGCTGCAATGGTGGCTTCGAGAGAAACCGGGGATTTCTGGGACTGCCCACGGACGCGACTGTGCATCATTCCGAAGACCGCCATGAAGTGGGAACGTCGCTTACCTCTGTATTGCGATCTGAAGAAACTGCAACGGCGCTAGCCAGGACTTGCCACTGCCAATCTCAGGCTTCCAACCCCCGCCCGTTATGGAGAAGCTTTGGATCTGGGCAATAGGGTTCTAAAGACGCGTATCTTCTATTTTCATACTCGCCGAGCCTGCGTAGCCAAAGCCCGTGTTTGCTTATATAGCATATACCTTGTTTCCCTGTTTGTACACTAAGTAACTGGTTCGCCGCGTATCTAATATGACGCAAGACCTCACAAAGGGGAGATCGTACGGTGGGAGTGATGAGAGCTGGCCTGGAAAGCGTCTGAAAATTAACTGTTTTTGCGCTCGAGATATTAAGGTCCAGAAATCAAAGAATGACTACGAAGCAAGTATTGATGATAAAGAACTCAATCAACAACTTGATATTGAATGGCTTGCTCTTGGGTGTGGATTTTCGGAAACTATCGCCTCCCTAAGATAGAATTATGCAGCCCAAGCCTCTGAATTTTGCCTGAAAGGGGAGGGTATGGAGTGGGTCTATCATGCGTGAACGAAGTTGGGACCCCACATCGACTCCGTGACCCTTCGAGGGCTTCCTTCCTATCACATGACAATCTTTGCCGCGGCCTAATCCCTCAAACAAGCTGTTCAATATCGATAGAAGATCACTTTTTCACAACAAGATATCACCTATAGACTGATTTGGACCGAGGGACAGACGGCCGTCTCCGTTGCGGCCGGGCGAATGTGAGGCCGTCCCTCCGATACAGAAATGAAGGCTTCGTCAAAGAATACGAACTTCGGTGGGCTTGAAGGTCCGGTTCACGACTGAATGCTCGAAGAATGGACCATTGTTCTCACGTCGCGGACCTTGCAGTGCAGAACGCGGCATTATAATGCACAGGTCGATCAATCATCGAATCGGATTGCCGCCCACCTGACATAAGACAACGTTCGAACTGGTTGTTCTTTGAAGGCGTTCACGGAAGGACCTCATTCCACAATCAAGTCCCCCTAGTCTTCGCGAACGTTGGGTGGGGGTATATAAGCGAAAGTATGGTCGACGGTTTGATAACCACAACCACGTCGAAATCGTCTCTCCTTACTCAAGCCCCATCTTCACCATCCAAGCTACTACTAGTTCTTGAATCCAAAGCCAACATGGGCGTCACACCGATCACTACCCTCGATGAGTTCAACGAGCTCGTACGTCCCTGTCCTGTGCTTCGCTGCAACGCGTTCCATATTGAACGTGTGAACCCTCCATTAGATCAACAGCGGCAAGATCATCTGTATCGACTTTTGGGCAACATGGTGCGTTGGTCGTTTAATTTGACTCTTTGCGTTCTGAAAGGGGTCGCTACAACTGAATGGAAAACATAGGTGCGGACCATGTCGTATGATCAGCCCCGTATTCGAGGAGCTTAGCGAGTCCGAGGACTTTGCTGAAGCTGAGTTCTACAAAGTTGATGTGGACGAAGCCTCTGTATGTAGCCTGCAAGCTGATACTACCCCTCGCGGTCCTGAAAAGATCTTTCGATTCTAATCCCTCCATTCAGGATATCTCCGAGGAAGTGGGAATAAAAGCCATGCCAACATTCATGGTATACAAAGATGGAGAGAAACTCGGAGAGCTTGCTGGCGCTGACAGCGGGAAGTTGAAGGTGAGTCCTCGAAGGCAAAAAATCACCTTTCATGGATGCTGATATGGATTTCTTCTACTTAGAAACTACTCAACAAGCATGCTGGCGCGGGGGAAGAGGAGGAGGAAGAAGAAGAGGAGGAGTAGGAGTAAACGTCATAGGTTGCCTTTACCCCCGCGGCCCGGTGCGACCTTTAACGATCGACTTTGCTTTCGAGATCCCTCGACCTGTAACTTGCCATGTATTCCGAGAGTTTCACATTGAATGAAATTATCTGTAGACTTTGCTGAACATGATCGAATATCGGTTCGTATCGAACC
>KN823109.1:0-13095 GCA_000827465.1 Tulasnella calospora MUT 4182
ATCCTACGGAATCAGGTAGGCCCTTAAAGTACCTTTTCGGCTCTTAAGTCGCTTACCGACCCATTTCCCTCGCCTAGTCTCCCAAAAGCCCGCCCTTGAACCAGTCTCCCGAAAGCGCGCCACCAAACCACACGCCGCACAAATGCCACTCCAGTACGCCATCGCCACACTCGACGATGCATCTACCTAATTAGGTAAAACGTTAAGCCCGCCATCAAAGCACACTACATGCCCGACCACCGCCGCTGCTTCAGTACGGAATCAGTAGGCACTTTGAAGTCCGTTTCCAGCTCTAGGTTCACTTACCGACCCGTTTCACTTACCCTGTCAAGGTTCAAGGAGTCAAGGACGATGAAGCGAGGCGTTCTCAAGAGTAGAGCGATGAAGACGAGGGAAGAGGACAATGTATTCGAGGTAGAGACAAGAGGCGGAATGAGGAACAACCCTCCTCATTCCGCTGAGACTATATACTACGAAAGTGGAGGGGATTACTAATTATTGCAGACGACGCGTAAGCTACATGTGTTAACAATGAGGGGGTGGGCATGAAGGTTGAGCGAGGCGGAAGTCCAGAATCATACATGAGGCAAGAGTCCAGACCTGATCATCACAATCGTACGCGACAGCAAAGAACAACAAAGAGAAATACACAACATCAATTGTACACAAACAAACACAAATAGATACAAATATTATGTCATGGTGATGAGGTCATCACAGTTGCCCCTCCTTAAGGACGATTACGAACGGAGCGAGGAAGAGGCTTATTGGTGGGACTGAATGCTCCTGGGAATCTTCGGTGGTATTCTTCCACAAGTTCTTGACAATGTTCAACGTCGGTTTCGGGTTGCCAAGAGTTATGACTGTCGTCGAATCCTTTCCACTTAATTAGGTATTGAAGATTATTTCGGTAGTATCGTGAATTCAGGATTGTTTCGACTTCCCATTCTTCTTCTTCGTCGACGATTACTGGTGGAGGAGCTGATTGAACACGTCCTGGGATGGTATCTTCTTCATATCGCGTTAAGAGAGAAACATGGAAGACGGGGTGGATTTTCATGGTTGAAGGGAGATTGAGTTCATATGCATGCGACAAGATCTTCTTTTTGATGCGATAAGGGCCTAATCTTTTTGCAGCTAATTTCGTCGAGGGTCGATCGGTATTGATATTCCTTGACTCGAGCCAGACCTTATCATTTTCTTCCAATTCATCTTCTTGGTCTCGATGTTCATCATAGAATTGTTTTTGTCGTTCTTGGGCCAATGTCATCGTTGATTGGATTTCCTCCTGCAGGAATTTGATTCGTTCCAGTCTCTCTTTCGCTTCTGGACTATTTTGGGCAGCTGAAGGCATGTTGGTGAACATCGGATTATAACCTCGACTAGCCATGAATGGAGACGTTCCGATTGACGAGTGGACCGAATTATTATACGCGAACTCTGCGAATGGGAGAAGTTCATCCCAGTCGTCTTGTCGGTGATTACAGTACATTCGGAGAAATCCTTCGACGTTCTGATTTGTGCGCTCGGTCTGTCCATCAGTTTGAGGATGATATGCAGTCGAGTAGATCGGATTGATTCCTAGCCCTTTGTAGAAAGCTTTAATGAACGGAGCGTTGAATTGTGGTCCTCGATCCGATACGATCCTCGCAGGAGTTCCGTGTAGTCTCCATACGTTGGCTATGAACAAGTCCGCGGTTTTCTTAGCATCTAATCCGAGTTCTTTAGTCGCGATGAAGTGTCCTTCTTTAAGCAGTCTGTCCACCACTACCAAGATCGTGTCATTGCCTTGTCTAGTCTTTGGGAGTTTCGTGATGAAATCGTACGACAGGTCCTGCCATGGGCCGGTTGGGACTGGGAGAGGCTTCAGAAGGCCGGTCGATCGATGTTGAGGTTTATTCCTTTGGCAGGTATCGCAACCATCGACGTATCAGTTGACATAGGTTTTCTGCGAAGGCCAGTAGTACCCCCTGCTTACTAGGTCGAGCGTCTTTGCCTGCCCTGGGTGTCCTGCCATTACCGAATCATGATAGAGCTGGAGCAGCATTCGTTTGATCTCCTCGTCGTTTGGCACGTAGATCCGATTTCGGTACTTTAGTATACCCTGCTCGAGGATGTAGTCCTTCATTTCATCTTGGACTTTTTTAGGAGCGGAGGAGGGATTACCGTTCAGGTATGCCAGGATGGCTTCAACCGTAGGGTCTTGTTCTAATGCCGTTGTTATCAATTCTACGACTTCTCGATCGCTCGCTAACATAACTTCTTCGTCGTTGTTTGCATTGATTTCCACAATTCTTGATGGTGGGAGGAGCGTCAAAGATGGTTCTTCTGCCCCCTCTTCAGGACGGTGATCCGATCTTCGCGACAGAGCGTCGGGTTTTCCTGACTTGGTACCTGGCCTGTATTCGATAGTGAAGTCGAATCTAGCGAGTTCTTGCAACCATCTATGTTGTCTATGGTTTAGTACCTGTGCCTTTTTGAAGTACTCCAGGTTTTTATGATCCATTAGGATTCGTATTGGGAACTTTGCTCCTTCCAGGTAGTGTCTCCAGTATTTCAATGCGCGTACGATTGCCAGCATTTCCTTATCGTAGATGTCATAACGTCGTTCGGCGGGAGTCATGGATTTAGACATAAATGCGTTTGGATGTATTTTTCCGTCGGAGGCCTTTTGAGAGAGGATTGCTCCATAGGCGTATCCGGATGCATCGGTTTCCAAAAGCGAAGGCTTATTATCCACATCATGGTGTGTGAGGACTGGAGCTGTTACGAATCGTTCTTTCAGGAGATCGAACGCTTCTTGACATTTAGTATTCCATTCCCAAGGGACGTCTTTTTGGAGGAGATTTGTAAGGGGACTGACGATCTTGGAGAAGTCTTGGATGAAGCGTCGATAGAAGTTCGCGAATCCTAAGAACTCTTGGATTTGTTTCACGGACTTTGGAGGTTGCCAGTCTTTGATGGCTTCCACCTTATGCTTATCCATTGAGATGCCATCTTTCGTGACCCACAGTCCCAAGTACTCTGCTTCTTGCTGGAAGAACTTGCATTTCTTTGCGTTGCAGTAGAGGTAGTTCGTCCTGAATCGTTGGAAGAGTGTTTTAAGCGTTTGGACGTTTGCATTTTTTCCTTTGGTTGCAACAGTTGTATCGTCTAGATAGTTTACTACGGTTTCGTTCAACATATCGTGGATGACGCTATTCATGTATCGTTGGAACTGAGCCGGGGCATTCCGAAGTCCGAATGGCATAACGGTCCATTCAAAGAGTCTGTATCGTGTCTTAAATGCTGTTTTCCACTCATGTCCTTCGGCGATTCGAATGTTATGATAGGCCTCTTTCAAATCCAAGGAAGTTAGGCAATCTTTCCCTCTGAAGAAGTCGATGAGTTCTCCTTGTATCGGAATTGGTCCTTGGTCGGGGATGGTAATTTCGTTAATTGGGCGATAATCTATGACCAAACGCTTTTTTCCATCCTTCTTTCCAACAAAGAAACATGACGATGCTACTGAGGAGTTCGATTGTCGAACGTATCCTTTCACTAGCATCTCGTCCAACCATTCCTTTAGGTCTCGATTATCCTGTTCGGTGCCATGATAGAGACCCCTTGGTTTTGGTAGTTCAGCGTTCTCTTTTAGGTTGATCTCGCAGTCATAACCTGGACGATGCGGGGGCAGTGGAACGCCTTTAGGTTTTTCGAAGATATCCAAGTAGTCGTGGAGTTCGGGAGGGACTAATTCTTCGATGGTTTTTTCATTTGTCTCCATATTTTTTGCTGCGATTTTGGCTGCGATACTTGTTCCCGCGATGACAGTGGGGAGACCTTCCAGCCCTGCTATTTCCATCAGTTCCAATGGATCTGGTTCACCGGATGGCCTTCCGTACACGTCGGCTTGGGAGCACAGACAGCCATTCGAGCAGTAGGCGTCGTGAAATACTATCCTTCGAATTTTCCAGTCGATTTGCGGGTTGTGGCGATGCAGCCAGGGTTTTCCTAGGATCACAGGGTGATTCCCGATGTTCGCAACATCCATAGTTATCGTTTCCTCGTGATCTCCCATAATTAGTCTTGTTTTCACTTCTCGATCGATCGTTCCTAAGGGATGACCGTCGATCGCAGTTGGGTATCGTGGGAAGAGTTTCTTTTGAGTCGGGATGTGATTAGCGGTGACGAAACGTTCATTTACAAAATTCGATGTCGCTCCTGAGTCGATCATCGCGGTAGTGAGGGCTGTGACGTTTCCAGTGGTCATTTTCGTAGGTACGATCAAATGCGCAGAAGGGTCCATGGGCATATGATTCATATTGGATCTGTTTACATATGTACCTAGAATACGACTACTGGATTGAACACGGTTTGGCACAGTCAAATCGTGTTGGATGGAAAACCCTGCGTGTTGGACGACTGCAGGTCTTGGCTTGCTTGGGTAATGGCTGCCATGAACTTAGCGAATGGATTTTTGTCCTGAATGGCCGCTATCACCGGTTCGGGATTCTTCGGTGCCCAAGGATTTGTTGCTGAGAGATTCGTTCGCCTTTGGGGAAGGTTATGATCCCTTGCCATGTGTCCCTTTTCTCCACAATAATGGCACAATCCTTCCTTTCTACGACGGTCCTTTTCTGCTTGGCTTATTGGCCCTCTTCGAGCGGCGTCGATTTGCATAGGTACGGGAGTCGTATGCGCAAAATCATTCGGCGCTTGAGACGATGGTGCAGGCGCCCTTGATCCGATGAAAGGATTTTTGTTGGAAGGCTGTTTGCCCGTAGGAGCCTTCCCACTAGTTTCTCCTTTCCTTTCTTGTTCTCGACTCCAGTGTCGGTTGTCGATTTTGATGGTCGTTGTTATCAAGGTTGCCAAATTGGCCGGATCATCCATTTTTGCTAATTCGTCTTTTACATGTGGTTTGAGCCTGCCGTAAAAAGCGTGCTGCAACTGGTTGTCCTCGGTCCATCCCAGAATCGCCACTAACTCTCTGAATTCGCTTGCATATTCGGCCGTAGACCGGATCTGATTCAGCTTGTTAAGCTTCTGGGCCGCGATTCGTTTTTCATCTTGGTCGAAGAATGCTTGTTCAAACTCCCCTTTGAAGCTACTCCAGTTCGAGACACGTAACGTCAGAGATCCTGCCAACATTTCCTGTGTAATTGGCTGGGCCCATTTGGCTGCCTTTTCTTGGAGGAGCAGCAGGGTGAATCTGATCTTCGAGGCGGCGTTTTGAAATTCGTTTGGCCGTGCCATGAAGTATAATTCGCATGCTTGGACGAATGATTTGGCTGTAGCTCCCCTTTCCCCTTTGAACGGTTCTGGTTATACTACTTTAGCGTCGGTATTTCCGGGAGAAGGGATTTGGTTAACCGTAACCACTGGAGCTGGAACGTTGATTACCGGGGTTTGATTTTGGATCATGCTTTGGAGTGTCGCGTATCGCGTACTTCCGGCGATGAGATCCTGCTCGGCTTGTCCGAGTTTGGCTTTTAACTCCTGCTGTTCGCGAGCCATGCGGGTTAAGTGTTGCAGGACAGTAGCATTGTCCATGCCGGTAAAATCAAGGTCGGCTTCCATTACTGAACTGTTTCTGGTTCAGGGCTTGGATAGGGGATTTCGTTGGGTTCGGGATCAGGTGTGGGAGTGTAGAATTCGGGTTCGGGGGATTGGTCGGGACTAATGTTGTCAAAGAGGATGTAATACACCTCAGCTTCTTCGATGAGATTTACGAGTTGAGCATTAAGTTTCTTAAGGATTCGAGCGTGGTGATCAAATACAGGTAGGCCTTGATAGACTTTCTGTTTCATTCACCAGGTGGGCTTTGTTTCGAACCACGATTCTTCGTTAGGCCAACCAAGTACGTCGAGCGGGTGGATACTGTAATACGCGGCGAAGTCGTGGACATTTTCGTTAAACTCGGGTGTGAAGAGGAAAAGATTCTTGTAGGTTAAAGGTAGCGATTCTTTGTCGGCTATCCTTTTTCGGGGGTATGTTCGTTGGGTCCTTCGATTAAAATCGATAGTGACCAGTGGTTTTTGTTTGCTACTACTCGATTTGGTGGGCGAGTTGTAAGCCAGGGTGTCAGATGGAACGAGGTGGAAGAATAGGAAACTTTCGGATAACTCTAGGCGCCCTACTGGGTCTTATTGCAGGTATGACCAGCACTAGAGGGGATTTGGTCCGAAAGGGGGAAAATGATGAGAGCGAGGGAACAGAGATACGTGAGTTTGCTACTGGGTACCGGGTGCGACGTCAATCCGTCGGTTACACCTTTCAACCAGGGCTGTGATGAAGCCACAAGTAGCGATGGAGGAGTATGGGATATGCCCACTCGTGGATTTTCGCCAACGGGGTATTAGCCCGACTATAGCTAGATGAGACGAGGACGGCGGAGGGTAGAGCGCTTAAGTCGGGAGGTCCCGTGCAGCTGCTCTCTGGGGTAGACGAGGGGTAGAACGGGTCGCTTATAAAGCAGATTCCGCCTAATGTCAGGGTTCGAGGGACGAAGGTCAAGGAGGCGAGGCGTTCTTCAAGAGACGAGCGATGAGACGAGGGACAAGGACGATGTATTCAATGAAGAGACAAGAGGCGGAATGAGGAACAACCCTCCTCATTCCGCTGAGACTATATACTACGAAAGTGGAGGTGATTACTAATTATCACAGACGACGCGTCAGCTACATGTGTTAACAATGAGGGGGTGGGCATGAAGGTGAAGCAAGGCGAAAGTCCAGATTCATACATGAGGCAAGAGTCCAGACCTGATCATAATAGTCGCACACAACATCAAAGAATAATAAAGAGAAACACACAACATCAAACATACACAAATAGATACTAATATTATGCCATGGTGATGAGGTCATCACAGCTCCCTCAGGCGAGCTGAGTCCGCTGGCGAAACCCAACATTGTAATATTCCTGCTAATCCTTCATCGCAAGCGTCCGTATATAATCTAAATCCCCTTCCCGGTATGGCGTAAGCTCGGATAGGGGCATTTACTAGACTTTCTTTAGCTAATTCGAACGCTCGTCGCTCCATTTCGCCCCATGCCCATTTACTTCCTTTCTTCAGTAGAGCGAATAACGGAGCGACTATCCACGCATAGAATGGAATATATCCTGAGAAATATACTACCATTCCTAGGAAGGTACGTAGCTCGTTTATATTTCTCGGCGTATCTAAGTCTAGGATGGCGCTTATCTTTTCCTTATGCGTGCTCATTCCCAAACGGGACACTTTCTGACCGAGTAGTAATAACGACTGATAAGCTAAATGGCATTTAGCAGGTGCTAGCGTTAGATTAGCCTTGGCTATAGCTCCCAATACCGCATCCAGATGCTTCAAGTGCTCGTCGAACGTCTTAGAATAGATGATTATGTCATCAATATAAACGAGCGCAAACATCCATAGGTACGGCGCTAAGACATTTTGCATCACTCTTTGGAATACAGAAGGCCCGTTTCTTAGCCTGAACGGCATTCGTCGGAACTGATAGAGCCCGCGGTGAGTTCTGAACACTGTCTTAGGGCGATCTTCTTCGGTAATCCCTAATTGCGTGAATCCTGAAAGGGCGTCTAGCGAAGATAGCCATTGCGAACCTGTCAGGGATTGAATGATATCTGACTGTTTAGGTAGTGGGTATTCGTCTGGTATAGTTACAGCGTTTAATTTACGGTAGTCTATACACATACGGGCTTTCCCATTTCGATAAACAATCAGAACAGGAAAACCCCAAGGGCTTTCTGATGGTTCGATTACTCCTAATGATATCCACGAATCCATTTGTTGATCGATAGTTTCGCGTTTCGCGGGTGACGCAGAATAGGGCGCTAGAGACACCTCTTTTGCGTCCTGCCGGAGATTGATACGGACTTTAGCGTGGTACTCTCCAAGACGTCCGTCGAGTCCGAACGCTCGTTGATTCTTCATTAAGACTTCTTCTAGACGTTTGCGTTGATCGTCATTAAGGTGAGTCGGTACGTCTACGGCCGTTAATAGCTCCTCTTTCTTAATTGGTTCTGGATCTGGGCTTTCTCCGGTCTTAGGTCCGCCTTCGACCGGTTCATCTCCGGCTTCTTCAGATAGGTGAGCTTTCTTTACTTCTTTGAGTAAGCTTTTGATTGCTAAAGCGTGTTGGTATCGTTCGTCCAGATCTGCTGATACATTTCCGTTCCAACGGTCAAGCCAAAGTCTCGGGTCATGGGCGATTCCGATAATTTCTCCTCACTGGAGTCGGATCGGATTTGGCAAGAAGTTAGCTACTTGTAGAACGGACGCATCACGAGTTAGTATGAAGTCCGGTGCACCATAAAGGTCTTTGTCGTTCCTCCGGGCCGACATAACTTTCTCAACGTATAGATAATCTATCCCCCCAGGGTAGGAGACTTCTACTGGAATCGTAGCTACACTTTCCGGTTGGATTATCCATGGTCGTTTCACCCTTACAGGTATATCTAACGATTTAGGTGTGCGCCGTTCGGCTTTCTTCTTAGCGAATCTTGACTTAATGACACCAAAAACCTTTCCTTCGTCATCCTTAAGATGAGGTCCCACTGAATTTATTACGGGTACCTTGCGACCCGAGTTTCCGAGAACTAACCATGTCTTATCTTCCTTTCTCACAATAGATAAGGTGTATTGGTCTGCAAAGTCATTTCCTAATAAGAAGGGAGTGTTCATGCCTTTCACGACGTAGGCTTCAACACTCATTTCGACGTTTCCGTGCTCCGTGGGAAAGTCTACCTTGAGCTCGGCGTAGCCGGAGATGGTAGACTTGCCGGTGACCTGGATCAAGTTCACCTTGTGACCGGTACGGAGTTTCGGCCGGGGCTGTATTTGATTCCACAGAGTGCTAGATATCAGTGTAATGTCGGATCCGGAATCGATAATTATTTCCGTATCGGTTCCGTTTACCTTCGCGGGTACAGTAGTAGCTTTAGCGCCGAGGAACGAGAATCCCGCAGGCCGAGACATGTGTCGTTTTAGCTCTATAGTATCTCCGGGAGATATTTCCGGTGGTTGGATGATGGTGTTAAAAGCACGGACTTCTCGTCCGGGAGGGGAGGGCGAAAATACTGTGATTGATGACGAATGAGCAGTTGTATTGAGCAATTCTCCTTTTGGAGGTTCGGATCCCCCCAGTTTCGACTTATTGGTTAAATTCGAGGACTGAAGGTGACTCAATTTCCCGATTCAGGCTCATCGTCCTCGAATCGCTCATCCGGGCTTTCTGCTTCGTCCTCCGCTTCTCGTGCTTCATCTCCACTCGAATCCTCTAAGTAGGCTTCTTCGTAGGCACTCATAGCTTCCACGTACTCATTCAAGGGACTAGCGAAGTTTGCTTTGATATGTTTAGCGCCCTTCCTGGCGTACTTACATTCGTTGTCCCAGTGCTTAGGAGAACCACAATGCCGGCACGGCCTAGCTCCTTTATCTTCAGGCGATTTACCTTTAGCTAGCGTATGATCATCTCTTGGGAATGGAAGCTTCCCTAAATCCTTGTGGAATCCAATAAGGTGCGCATGGGCGTCCTTCTTGGTAGAGTTCTCCGTGATTTTCCCACGCAACGGCTGTTTCGTCCTCCGGTCGGTCTCAACTTTGTTTACACGAGAAGAGTATCTGTGCCTGCGGGTTTGACCCTGTTCGATAGCACGAATTCGCCTTTCGAGTTGGTTGAACCCATCCGCCGAACTGCCGGGCCCATACATGAGGGCGTCCTCATGATAGATAATCTTATCTTGCAAGTCAACCGTGAGACGAAGCGTAGAAGTGTCGATGACCGAGTGCCAGTATTTAGGTGCTCCTTCCATAATAGCCAGAATGAGTTCGGTTTCAGTATACGATTCAGCTGTATGTAGTAATTTGAGTTTCCGAATATAGTATTCCGATGGTTTTTCCTTGGGCGCAGACGAATCGCGGTAGGTGGCGTTTTTCGCCCTGAGCTTCTGTCGGTCCAGCCACGTCCTGCCCATGTAATAACTTCGGATTTCTGCTTTCAGCGCGTCCCAATCGGCTGAAGCATCGGTTCTTCTATCCCAAGGAAGACTCTGCCACCAAGTTTTAGCATTCTTCTTAAACCGGGTAGGCACCACATTTCCCAGCTGCTTCCAAATAATCGGCGAACGCTCCGCTAAGAAGTTGATTCCTTCCATCCAGTCGATTATCTTATCCAAATCGCCGTCCCACTCTTCTATATGCTCAGGTTTGAGCTTCATCTCTATGTGGGGTACGTCTAATTTAACGGGCTTTCGGTCTATGTAGTACCTAACTACCCCTCCTTGGTTATCATCTCCGAACCAACTATAGGTATCTCCGTTTCCTCCTCCGGGAGGCCCGGGTGGTCCCGGTGGTCCAGGCGGACCGGGTGGACCGGGTAGGTTTGGTGGGGCGGGACCATAACGGCGTCAAGGAGGCGGGGGTCCAGGTGGCGGAACAAAAGCTCTTGGGGTGCGATTTGGAGGGAAATTGGGTAACTGATTCGGAGGTCGATTCGGAGGTCCTCCCCCGTTTCCTGACCTTCGTGGAGGTCTCCCAGCATCAGAGGAGTCGGATGAAGAATCATGAGGTTGTCCGGGGGGAGGTCCGTTTCCATACCGTCCTCCGGCGTTCATCCGGCGCATCTGCGTAGGTGCATAAGTCGCCGGCCTCTGTACGGTAGACGTTCCTTGAGCGTATTGAGATGGCGCGAACATTTCAGTGAGTGTTCTTCCCCTTTGTCTATCTCCTAAATGATCCGGTATTGTCCGGTAAGGAGTGTGAACGAGGTTACTGGGTACGTGAGGTAGGGTGAAAGTCACCGGTTCTTGGTATCTTCGGGACTCGTTAATCGTTCGATCTTGGCCCCTTTCTCGGCGTGCGCGTGGATCGAGTTCGCTTTCGGAGTCTCGATAGTCTAATCGTTCGTCGAGTTGCTTTTCGCTCATAAAGGGACGCTCTGGATTAGTTACCGTGAGTCGGGCGATAGTGTCTTCCTCTACTCTGTCTTCATACTCGCTACCGAATATTTCCTTGAATTCGTCTGCTACAGTAGATTTGTCTGCGAATAACTTCTTCCACTTTAGACGATATTTATCCGGTAATTTCTCGATTCGTCGTTCTTTAGTTAGCGGAGTTTGTTCCCAAACTTGCGCTAACCAGGTTTCGACCAGATGTCGATATAAAATACATAGTTCTTCTACTTGAATGTAATCGTATTCTCCAACGTCATCTTCTCCATTTGTTCGGAATCGTCCCGGCCACGGCGGAGGGAGAGGAATGCTAGCCGAGGGCTCTAGATGTTTTCGCGATAAGTAGATGTCGGTCAACTCTTTATGTATTCTTGCCCATTCTTTCGCATCTAAATGATATCGTTCCACTCTTCCTGGTACTGGTTTCAAGGTTAGGAACTTATCTAGCAATTCGAATACGTGGTCTAAATCCCGTGTTTCGTGTTTAGGATCTAACCAATAGTCGTCAACATCTACTCCCGGGTACATATCATTGTGTATACTATATAAGCATCTCTCTCTAGTACGATCCATCCTTAGATACAAGAGGTAATAAGATCTACGCTTTACATACACCATTCTTTGTATCGGGTTAGTCGTTTTGCTGACGTCGAGGGCTGATTCCTCGGTTTCGGAGGTTAAACACGGCTTGTTTACTCGTGTTTGATCCCCCCTGAATCCGGGACACTTCGTATTCTACAGCATTTCGCTCCTCTTCGCTATCATCATCTTGTTCTTGGCCTTGGTCTCCTTGGTCGTCTAGGTTGCGAGGGCTGTAGGGATCCATCAGTTGGGGAGCCGAATAGGCGGGGCTACGGCGAACATCCATCTGGATTCGAACCGTGCGATCTCCTGGAGTTATCGGCATGGCACCGATGCTCATTCGCAGGGACGCTAGTTCCGGGTGAATATAAGCTTGAGGAGGCTGCGTGAACTGGGGCTGTGGTTGTTGAGAGATCGGTGGAGGCGGGTAAGGTGATTCTAGTATTGATGGCGGTTGTTGGATAGTTGGTTGAGGTAGGGGTTCCGGGGGTGGCGACCCGACGTGCGAGCTGGTGGCAACCGAACCGGCGGTACTTCTAGTGACCGGTCTGTTCCCTTTCGCCGCAACCTTAATGTTCTTAGGAGGCATTTCGTGATACGTATCTCTGGCTTACTAACGACTTCCTCACCCGGAGCACCACTTGTTAAGATCGGTAAGCGCGCGGGTAGAAACTAACCGTGGGAGCGTTAAGTCGCCGCACTGGACACGGACACGAGATCTGTAGAGTAATAGAGTAGTTAGTAATGAAAATGTAATTAAAACGTACCAAGTCAGTTAAAAAGAGTATTAGCGAAAGTAGAAGAGTCAAGAAGTATTAGAATAAGTTGTGGGGATCGAGGGGAGGCGTCAAAGAGGCGTGGGAATGTTATTGAGGCGCTCTAGCTGTGTAGAGCCCGAGAGTTATTAGAAGATATTAGGGGACGATTACTTAGCGGTATTAAGTAGCTGTAGTAATTAGTAATCGTAGAATACTGTAATAGATAGTAGGCGAAAGAGTATAGAAGTGGGATTCGTGGGTTCATGAGGCGTCGCGATTTCCTAAAATGGTAATCGCGTTCGTAAGTACAAAAGGCGTCTATTTATCGCTATAGACCGAATGATTTGTCTATTTATCGATATAGACTAACGTGTACCTATTTATCGAGATAGGTGGAACGAAGGTTTGATGCACACGAGGGCGTTATTTCTAGTTTGGGGTAAAAGTGGGACGACGCGACTTCCCTGTCGCAGCGCCAGTATTTATTAACTTAACTAGGAATATTCTAGATACTTAGAGAATATTTGTTGTCGTTCTAGCGAACGACAGCGACTTCTCCTTCGCTTAGAACGAGCTCGGCGAGCAGCCCGTTAGGCGTCACGTGTCACGGGCGCCTAACTCACTCGGCTCGATTTGGAGCCTTAAGATCGCTTAAGGCGATAAGTGCTATTAATAGAATATGTACGAATTCTAGATTCGTCGAGTGTACCGTAGTCGCTTCAACGAATCTTCTATTAAATTCTAGCTAAGTCGATCCGGTTTCCCAAACAAGTAATTAGGCTATTTGTATTATTATCTAAACTAAGCTAAATTGCGTTTT
>KN823109.1:22058-32658 GCA_000827465.1 Tulasnella calospora MUT 4182
TAAGGCGATCGTTCGAGGTACTTGGCCACGGCCAAAGCGTTCTGTCCGTGGGTCTTCATCCGGAGTTGGAGCGTCTTGGCACCACGTTGAGCGAGCCAACAGTCGTAAGGGGATGGGACTGCGCCGATGGCGTTTTGGAGGAAGCGGAGCTTGTCGGCGACGTCGGAGCGGTGCGGTGGGATGATCGCTGCGCCCATGATGACGTCGGAGTGGCCGTTGATGTATTTGGTCAAACTAGAGTGGATACGGAGACTGTTAGTCGATGTCATGGATTTAGCACGACCGGTGCCGACTTACCTATGCATGACGATGTCGGCGCCATTGAGGAGCGGTGAGGACCAGTACGGTGATAGGAAGGTGTTGTCGACCAAAACCAAGGGTGCTGAGGCATGGGTATGAGCGATGTCGGCAATGCGCCTGATGTCGATGAGCTTGAGCGTTGGGTTGGTCGGGGATTCTATCCAAATGAGCTATAGGACGAAAGGGGGAAGCGGGCCGTTAGAGAAGGAACGGCCCGGCATAACGGCGGATGAAAGACAAACCTTTGTGTTCTCCCTAATTGCGGCAACCACCTCGTCTTCAGAAGCGTTTTCCAAGTCGACAAAGGTGGTTTCGAGACCTTGGTTGGCGGCGGCGACGCGGTTCATGTAGCGGAAGGTGCCGCCATAGACGTCGGACACGCTGACGATGTGCGAGTTTGGTCCGAGGGATTGGATGATCGTGGCAGTTGCTGCGGAGCCCGAGGAGAATGCAATCGCCTCGGCACCTCCAGCTTCCAGCGATGCGAGTAATCGTTCAAGGGAGTCCCTGTTTGGGTTTCCTGACCGACCGTACTCATATCCCTAAAAATGGAGATAAAAACATGATGACGTAAGTAATGAGATCTACGGCTGCTTCTGAAAAGTTTGGAGATCAAACTTGGAGTCCAAAGAAATCGAACTCACTTTATGGACTCCGACAGCATCTTGCTTGAAGGTGGTTGACAGGGAGATTGGCTGGATGACAGCGTTGGTTGCCCCATCGGGGTCGCTGCCAACGTGGACCTAATAAATGGCAAACCCCATGTGAGTACTCCCGACCCAAGAAGGGGAAATTGGATGTAATCTTACAGCTCGGGTCGAGAAGCCCTTCTCCTCACGTCTTGCTACGAGTGCTGGAGACATGGACAAAGCGGTACGGGGTGGGGTGGGGGGTTGGATGTGTGTGAGTGAGTCGGTGGGAAGGGGAGAAACGCTGAGCGGTAGTTGTTGAGTGAGTTGGTTGAGATGCGAATGCCGAGGGTATTTAAAGAGTGCAGGTGGAATAAAATAGTCGGTAGATTACTGGATGAACAAATAAACTCGATAAGTCAGCGAACAAGGTGGATGCGCTGGCTGATGCCATCCTGTCGTCTTGCTGACCAGTCAGTGACTCCGGCGTTGTGGATTGCCTGCGGTGGCCGGGGTCCAACACCGCCGCCTGCTGACATGAGATGCACCCCAACAGACCTCCCACCTCCACCCTCCACCTCTAGACCAGACTCGGTTGTTCACCTGAGTAGTCAGGCGCTGATTCACCCCCCTCCATCGCGCTCAACCCCAATACAACCCATTTTCTGCAAGATTCTACGACGTTTAGGGTGTTTGGGCTATTGTCCCCGCGCCTAGTGAGTCGCGTCCGTTCAAGAAGTCGAAGTTTCGAGGGTGATGTTATCTCATATCCCACGACTCAGGCCCTTGACAGCTTCTGTTCCAAAAGCGTAAAAATATAAATCAGAAAGTCTTAGCTTTGGTTTCCAAACTTTGCGCCCGGCATCATATATCCATTTCTATAAGCGAATCCAATATATCAGGGTCGGCGCATCCATCTTAAAAGTCGAAAAGAAATCGTTCCCCTACCCCCCAAACGGAACTTGTCGACCAATTCTCCACCCCAGTACTTCTACAAGCTTCCTGTGACCCACCTTCTAGATCATGTCCACCTCGCCGTCCTCCTTGCCAACGTCCACGAGGTGTCTCGTACTCACCAAAATTCCCGCAGCCGGTGCAGCCTCCGATCCATCCAACGCCTCTGCGGCCGCTAAACTCAACGACACCTCGATCAAGGAGAGAGATCTGCCACCATTAGGTCCTGCGGACGTCCTCGTGCGCATCGTCGCTGCGGCCTTCAATCATCGAGAGGTCAGCGAAAACTTTTCCGCTTTTGGTGTTTTGGGTCACCCGGCATCATTTCCCGGAGCACAAACAGGAGTTGTGATTACTGATAATGAAAACATTGCCCATCATGTGCGCGCGAACCTATGATCTATTCAACTCGGAAATCAACTCCAGCTATGGCAAAAGAAGAACATGTATCCGGGAATCGCAGACGGGTCGGTCATGGGCTGCGACGGCGCAGGTTCGTTCGTTCTCATTTCTCGACCTTTTCATTCCTGGCGCTCCACTTTCATCTGCCATGCTGTGTTTTTATATTCTCCGTCGCTGTCTCCGGAGTCCTTTTCATTTTCCGAGACTGAAAACTAATCCGCATCTTATCTTATATCGGTGGCATCATCGGTCATCGAGGCGAGCGCTACGGCAGTGCGGCATCGATGACGAAGTTCATTGCCGTGCATCTCCCACTCTCGCGCTCCCTTCGCCCTTGTACACTTTTGCGTCGACGATAGTTTGCCGTGACCCTTGCCACCTTACCCGTCTCGCTCTCACCCGCCTTTTTTTCCTTTCTTTGCCTTTCCCCGCCGGGGAGTCACTTTCGGACTTTCGCCATACCGCCTTCGGATTTCGCTAACTTTTCTAATTCTATTAGGTTTCGTTATAGCTTCGGGACAAGGTGCGGAAGACGTGTTGCTACACAAGCGCGTCTTCCTGTCACCGACGCGCGGGTGGAAGTCGGATCCAGATGGCCCAGAGGGAAGGTGAGCCGGCGACTCTTTCTTTCCACGGGACCTTTTTTCTCCTTGAATCGTCCCGTCGATTTGGGTATCTCCGTCGGGTCCCCGCTGGCCGGTCAGCGTACCCTTGCGCGCGCTGTGCTTGTCCCAGTGATGATGATCATGTGTTAACACTAGCTGACGGGCGATTTTGTGGTAGGTTTGGTACCGTTGGAGGAGGAGCGTACCCCCCGATTGGCACAATCACAGAATACGTTGTTGTGGAACGGGATGAAATTATCGAGGTCCCCGAGCACCTGTCCTTTGAAGAGGCAGCAGCTTGGCCATGCTGCGGGATAACGGCATGGAGGTGAGTCGAAGTTTGTGGATAGAGGGCGAGACAGCCGCTCACACATTCGGACATCCTAGAGCCTTGTTTGTCAAGGGTGCGCTGAAAGCCGGTCAGAATGTCCTTATCGTACGTTGAGCGATCCAGATATCGCATCGAGTCGACGAACGGCTGATAAATGCTTGTATGGATTATCCAGACCGGTGCAGGTGGAGGTGTCGCCCTTCAATGTCTTCAACTGGCAGTGGCAGCAGGCGCCAACGTCTACGTCACAAGCGGAGACCAAGCCAAGATCGACAACGCCGTGTCAATAGGTGCGAAAGGCGGAGTGATTTATAAGAACGCGAACTGGCCAGCCGAACTGGGAGATCTGCTCAAGACGAACGCCGAAAGCGGCGGTGCAAAGCCGTTGTTGGACTTGGTGATCGACCAAGGTGGAGGAGATATTTGCGCGCAGACGAGCAAGATCATAAAGAGTGGAGGAATCATCTCTTGCTTTGGAATGTAAGTCACGGCAATGCATGGGTTTGGTCGTTAGTAAGAAAAGAGCGCACCCGGCTAACCGGACCGCGGTCATAACCGGCTTACTAGGCATGGAGCCCGGGGAATCAACTTTACCATGCGGGAGGTCTTGAAGAACGTCGAACTGAAAGGTACACGCGTGGAGCGAAGTTCTGTTCCTGCTTGGCGCTTGAAGGGCTGACCTCCTTCCCGTCCTTCTGTTCAGGCTCAACTCTCGGCTCACAGCAGGAGCTCGAAGAAGCAACGCGGTTCATCGCGCAGCACCAGATAAGACCAATTATCTCAGAGATCATCGAAGGTTTGGACGACACGGACAAGGCTTTCGACTTGCTCCAAAAGGGCACCGTTATGGGGAAGATCGTCGTACGGATTTCGTCACCTGAAGGTGCAAGGTTGTGAACAAAAAAAATTATTGAGTTGTGCGCACTTGCACGAGCTTGGACTTTTGACACCATTTTATGGTTGGGCTGTTCGTTCCATTGTAATTGTACGCTTTTGGACTGTCTCTCTATCGCTTCCTGGTCAAATGGATTGTCGTTCTCTCGTGAATGCCGGCTGAAGGGTTCTGGCGTGGCGCAGGGGCGGTCGCACGGCCCGGCAGAAGTTGCCTTGCTCCGTAAGCCAAAATCCAAACCCAAAACTTCTGTCCGTTACCCGAATACCCGTTCCAACACCTTCAGCCCTGTAAGTTGTATACAAAAAGGCTCATATGGGTGTGGCATTCTGAGCTCATCATTGAATCGAATATCCCCTCCGTCGCCATGGACAGTTCTACTTCTCCTTCAATGGACTCGGTCAGCGTCGTGCGCAGCTACTTTCAGGCGTACTGCCAACTGTAAGTTTTCCTACCCCAGTTGCCCGTCCTTTTTGCGTTGTAAGCCACTCTGGTATTGGCCTGTCTTCGTCATCACGCCCCTCTCTTAGGCGGGGTGCAGCGATCGTGGGGTACCTTTGTCCCCCACTTAGTCTTGATTAGAAAAGGTGCGCGGGATGTTGACGTTGGGGTGTTTTTCTCGTTTTCTACAGTGATTACCGTTTGATGGCCATGCACACCACAGACGAGTTCGTTTTCGAGGACCCAGTATTTCCTCACCTTGAAGGTACCGCAACCAATGTCAACAACCTAAACAGAAACCCGAGCTCACTTTCATTGCGATGACGATAACGCGTGCAGGTGACTTTGCTCGGGCCATGTTCAAGATGTTCATCATAGGTGCACCCAAAACTGGAGCCAAATTTACGATTCTGGACGTCAGCGAGGCAGCTGCCGATCCTAATGTTGTGAGCGGCAGAGCTCTGTCCGCGTTAGACCCATCTAACGTCTTGCCTCTCGTACGTAAACAGGTTAACGCCAAATACCGAGCCGAGTACTCCTTCAACGGACGACCGGTGACCAACGAAATCTCCTCCGTTCTGACTGTCGAAGACGGTAAAGTCGCCAAGCAAGTGGACTCGTTTGACTTCCCCGGGTGGGCTGGTGAGTAGCTTGGCGGAAACGCCACTACCTCAGCGCTGGCTAACGTAAACAATCACTTTTGAATGGCCGTTCAGCGCAAACGGGCGGATTCGTCGGTTGGCTTTTAGGCGGAACGTCCTTCGCACAATCCGCTACTCGAGACAAAGCCAAGCACCGCCTGGAGGCTTTCATGAAGAAAGATCCCGAGCTGGCAAAAGCCTTGGAAGTCCGACAATGAACAGCTAGCCTGGTCAACCTCGTCCTGTCTCGATTTCAACCCGCTTTTGGCCTCGGTTCTGCTGCTTCGACTTCGCCCTTCCATTTGTTGTTTTCTCTTTGTCTCTCCCCTCAGACTTTCCCCCCCTTCAACCCACCATTTCATAGCACTTAGATTATTTCAGACTTTGTCTACGTCGTTTGCTAGATCCCTAATTGCATTCCTTAGCATGGTAATACTACAATATCAAGGAACCTCATGCGTGGCTATGGTGGTTGTACCTTTTGTTTCGAGCAACACTCTTTCGCTCCTGCTTCCACAGTTGGAGGGCCCGGACTTAGTTGAGCTCTGTTGGAAAGGTTGTTTTATGGGGTCGACTCTTCGACTAGGGCCTACAGCTTCCACCCCCACACGTGCGCGAGTCTCATGCTACAGTGCAAGTCCGAAAGCCCGGCCATGAATGTGAAATATACCTTTTTGCCTCCGAGGATTAGAGGTATGAGATTCGCGCCCATAAATAACGGTTTCTAACAGCATCTCCGCTCGCCCTGGACGCCATCGGAAGTGAACCTGTCTGGTCATGATTTTTTTTTTTGGCTGCCCATAATGTGCAATAATCGTACAGAATATATCATCCGGGAAATACATGCGAGGGTGCACAAAAATGTTCGCAAATGGGAGATTCGGGAGGACCAGGCGAGAGCCATCGAGCGAGCATACATACAGGAATCCATGCCTAGGGAGCATGGCCGGCATCACGCAGAACGCCACCGGCCGAAAGGGTCCTGGCGTGAGTGTGGTGCGATATTACACTTTCTTATTAGCGGCAGCCGCCCACTGGAGTCTCAAGGCCATTACAGACGAGATGAAGCTATCAATCGAGTTTCGATTAGATTTCAACACAAAGAAAGAATGGGAAAGAGAGCGGCGGGAAAACGTACCCGAGAATACCGCAAAGTCCTTCGTTTACGTGCACGTATCCGAGGTTTGAGGCAGGGAGCCAGAAATCAAATACGTCCATGACCAACTGGTAGCGAATCGCAGAGTGGTCCCTAGACGTGAAAAGATGGGGTTGTGAGTGATCCTGCAGCACAGCACCTATTACGCAACAAGGCACACCTGGAGAGCGCTTGAAGTTCATAGGCCACATCTTCTGGAACGTCGGCCTTTTCACTGGAGTTGGCCTTGCGAAGCTCCTTCAAGGACGACGCATGTCGGTTGATCTAAATGCGGCAAAGGTGAACGGATGCAACGTGTTCGTCGCCCATCAGCAATATGTTCTCCGAATAAGCCCCCCAAAAGGGTCGTGAAGCCGAGAGGGAGAGAAAGGAAGACGCACCTTCACAATGCCATTGGCAACACTCAGGATGATACCGGCCATCCAGAATCGCTGGGCAATCAGGTTGGCTCGGACGGTGTGGACTGGGTCCAATGTGAGGAAGCGGATTCCGTTGGCCCAGACGATGCCGTCGAAAGTGAGGTAGCCGGCGTAGCTGAGTTGACGAGCGACAGCAGTCCACTTCTCGAACTTGTGTCCGTTGGACACCTGTGCCGAGTTCATGGCAAGTTGGAGGTGCTCGAAGGGCTTGAAGAGGCGGAGGACTGTGGGGATATCAATGAAGAGCGCATAAGCATTAATGAACGATGGTGGTCCAGACTGAAACTGCATGCTAGCTTACGCTTTCGGCCCATCGCCAAAGCAGACTTGAGCGCTGCCCAACGATGTCCATGGGTGTTGAACCCATTGCGGATGAGGATGTAGGCGTAGAACCGAGAAAAGTACTGGATCGCTCGATATGTCTAGACACATAAAAATAGGACATTGAGCTTCCTTCAGACCTTGTTCTCCATGGAGGCCTTGAACGCGGAGGCCTCACCTTGTCGCGTCCAATGGTAGTGGCCAACACTCGCAAGCTGTTAGAGATCTTGGGGTGGAAGATGAGGTCGTTGACGCGGTCTGACACTGTCATTTTGCTTTCGGTTGACGATGGATTGCTCGCTGGGTGGAAGGACTGGTAGGTAGGGTGGGAGGAGAAACGAGGATGATGCAGGAGGCGTGAAAGTGCAAGGGTGGTCGTCGGTCGAAGCTTAAAGGCGCCTCATTGGGCATGCGCCGGTAATCTCCGTTTGCCGGGCGCTCTCTTTCACGAGTCGGCAAGTGCGACAACCCCGCCGCGCACCCTCTCTGGTCACAGCTCCCAATCGAAGACCCCCCACCGAAAAACTCACAGGGCAAGGATGAACTGCTTGAGAATGGAATTCCGCACTCTTGATGGACTCTACGCGTATATATACGGACGATGGTGGATGCAGACGACCTACCTAGGATATAACCTCGAGGGAAGGATCCCTCAAGGATAAATTGCTTCCTTGTGAAGCTTCCAATAACAGCCGAAAGTGGGCGCGGCCGTCGGATCACGTGTCATTCTGCGGCGGGTCGGGTTCTGGACGGCGGCGAGTCGAACTCGGTGCGAAGCGTGAGGTTCTGGCGCAGGGCGGATAGAGTGAATGGGAATGGATTTATCCGAGACTCTGCTCCTGTCAGCGAGCCAGTACGGTTGTCTAACGTCTGTTCATCGAGTCGATGAAACGCCTGCGGCCTGCAGCGCACTCGGTGGATCCGGTCGCCCACAAGCATGAAACGTGTTCAGAGAACGGCGCAGTATGGTAATGATACTTCTACCATAAAGACTGAGAGTAATAGCGCTAGCTATCTTTGATAGTGATTCTAACCGCCACTCTGATAGATTTCGACTGTACAGAACAGAATGGTCACCCGCTGCCATATCCCCACGAGCGTGACATACACCGAGCCTTCAGACTGAGCTCTTCAAAACTACGCGTGAGAATAAAGAAAACTTGTGGTCTTCTTCTTAATGAACACAGCCCAAAGTCTCTCTTACTCAGGACATGAAGGGATGCTTCGTGAGTGCGCAGCTGAAAGGTGAGGTCGTACCCCCGTCTCCCAGACGACATTAATTTAATCATGTATGAATCGATAGTTTTATAATCAGATCAAGTGTATTGTGTCTACAATGAGTCGCATCGAGAGGAAGGAGAGCGGATGGTGAAGCGCCACTAGTGTCGTGATGGTTTGTTTGTTCGCGCTTCACTTCCTGGCAAATTTCCTTCCCCCTGCGGTCGGGCTTCAGCAATGGGCAAGTCCGTGAAGAAGTCCGCAAAGGGACGATTAGACAAGTACTATAAACTTGCAAAGTAGGATAACCTCTTCATTATTGGTGGAGCATCAGGACTTACTGCTTTCCGTGTCTTAGGGAGCAAGGATTTCGCGCTCGTTCGGCCTTCAAATTAATCCAGCTCAACAGAAAATATGAGTTCCTGACAAGGGCAAAATTCTGTATCGACCTCTGCGCAGCTCCTGGAGGATGGCTTCAAGTGGCTAGTAAATACATGCCTCAAGGAAGTCTCATCATTGGATGCGACCTCGACGCCATCAAGCCCATACCCCGCGTAATCACCTTCGTGGCCGACATCACCACTCCAGCTTGTAGACAAATGATTCAAACCTACTCTAAAGGCTGGCTTGCGGATGTCATCCTGCACGACGGAGCTCCAAACGTTGGTCAGGCTTGGGTTCAGGATGCGTACTCGCAAGCAGACTTGGTGCTTAGCTCGCTCAAGCTGGCCGTCGAATTCCTTAAGAAGGGCGGAACATTTATCACCAAAGTCTTCCGGAGTAAGGACTACAATAGTCTTATGTGGGTGTTCAGTCAGCTTTTCGGAAAAGTGGAAGCTACGAAGCCCCCGTCATCTCGGTGAGTCGCTCCTGATAACACCTTTAGGTTCTCGCTTGCTCATTGGTACTACAGAAATGTTTCCGCTGAGATTTTCGTCGTGTGCATGAGCTACAAAGCACCTGCACATATCGACCCAAAGTTCTTGGATCCAAAGCACGTTTTCAAAGATGTCGATTCCCTTCCACCAGCACCCATCGTTGAAGACGCCATGACGGTGGCCAGCGGCTCGTCGCACGAAACAGCCAGCTCGGTTCGGCTCAATGCCAAACTCACGCCTTCGGCACTTGCAGTCTTCAAAGCAGGTAGCAAGAAAGTTCGACACCGAGACGGATACGCAGACGATGCTACTACACTGTTCAAGACTGGTGCTGCATCCCAATTTGTCTTGGGGAACGCCGTAACCGCCATTACTTTCCTCGGAGAAGTCAACCGGATCGATTTCATCTCTGAGGAGGAGAAGCGGTGGTACGACTTACCAATAACGGACGACGACACCAAAGCGGACTGTGCGGACCTCAAGGTCTTGGGCAAGCGCGAATTCCAAAGACTTCTCAAGTGGAGAGCCGCTATCAGGGAGCATGTGAGAACAGCTTTTCTCTGAATCGAAAGACTCTTTGTTGACGACTGAAATGCATAGGTCGGAATAGAGTCGAAGAAAGGCGCTGTTGAAGAAGCGACCGAGGTCGCTGAAATCACGCCGCTGGATCCAGCCGAAGAGGACGAACAAATACAGCAAGAGGTAATACGGATGCGCTTTCTTCCGATTCAAATGAAAGCACTAATTGAGCCTCTTAGTTGGAGCGACTCAACAACGAGGCTGCGACCCGACGGAAGAGGGAACGGCGGAAAAAGAGCGAGAAAAGAGCCAAAGAAGCTCTGAAGCTTCAGCTCCGAATGACCGTGCCGACCGACATTGGGTTGGAAGTTCAGGATGAGGCACTTCATGGACGGGGCGCAGGCGACGATTTCTTTGACATCAACGAAGCGGAGAGAAAGCGCGTTCGTCGAGCAGGAGAAATCGGGCTCATGGCTGCGTATGACCGTCAGGATGAAGCCTCGTCAGACGAGGAAGGATTTTCGAAGCCGGAAGACGTCACGGACACGACCTTGCTGGATTCCGAAGAAGAGGAAGAACAACGAGTTGCGAGACTGGAGGCAGATATCGACGGGATGTACGAAGCGTACATGCAGAAGATGATGGAGAAGGATGCTAAATTCCGAGTTCGAGAGTCACGGAAGAAGGACAAGGAGCGTTCAGAGGTGTGGGAGGGCGTCTCTGCGCCGAAACCATCAGGCGACTCGGACTCTGAACGTGAGGATGAGGACGAGATGTTGGAAAATGACCCTAAGGGAGACCGTGGCTGGGATGGAATGATGGCTACGAGGAGAAAGATTGGAGAGTCGAGTGATGAAGAAGACGATGGCTCTGACTCCGAGTCGTCTTCCAGTC
>KN823109.1:32853-51053 GCA_000827465.1 Tulasnella calospora MUT 4182
GGAGACTTGGACGACCTGACGGACGACGAAGATAAGCCTCATAGAAAATCTGAATCTGAGTCCGAGACTCCAGCAGCCGGTGAAGAATTAGAGGACGACGGCTTCGAGGAGGTACCACAAGAACCCGAGGACACGACGTTGTGGGATGTCGAGGACGAGAACATTGATGAGAAGAAGCAAGAGCTTATCAAGAGTATGGTATTAACCTTCTGCCCTCGAAGAGCTGATATTGATGTCCTTTGGCTTTCCAGAGCACGGTCTTCTTACAGCCGAGGCAGTGACGATGGCTCAAAAGCTCGTCAATCGCCAGGTTACCAAAACACAACTTATCAACGAAGGGTTTAACCGACTATCCCTTAATCACAAAGACGGTCTTCCTCAGTGGTTCCTCGAGGAAGAATCGAACTTTTATGGTGTCAGCTTGCCCGTTACCAAAGAAGCCGTCCGAATGTTGCGCGCCAAACAGCGCGCCCTCAATGCTCGCCCAATGAAGAAGATTGCCGAAGCACGGGCACGGAAGAAGCTGCGAGCGGTGAAGAGGCTTCAGAAAGCAGCCAAGATGGCGGAGGGCATGATGAATAATGGCGACATGAGCGAGAAGCAGAAAGCGGAGGCTATGATGAAGGTCATGCGCCGAGCGGGTGCTAAGAAGACGAAGAAAGGTCCCATCAAAACTATAGTTGCCAGGGGGAACTATAAAGGCGCCAAGGGAGATTTGAAGGGCGTTAAAGGACGGTACCGCATTGTTGACAAGCGGATGAAGAAAGATGTGAGTGGCACTTTTACAGGCGGAGATTCGAATAGTAGCTGATTACTATGTACCTCACAGCTGGCTGCAGAAAAGAGGGCGGCGAAAGGCAAGAAAAAGCGAAAACATTAAACTCCGAGAATGGTGTGTTCCAGATTAGTAAAATAAGTCCAGTAATTCCGCGATCATCTCTCGTTATTCGTCTACGAGGGTTGGTCGATATGGGACGAACTTGGCTTGCGGTCGATAGAAAGGTCGAGTTACCGCCCTGTTACATTGCTCCACGAATGTCTTCCACCCTGCATCTGTATCCAGACCAACACACTTCACCTATCATCAGCAATGGAATATCTTTTGGTTGAAATGTGGCGAGGGCCGAGGAACTTACCAAAGTAGATGCTGTAGTGACCCGGCTGTCAAGGTCGGTCGTCCGTTCGGTGAACTCTCTAGAATCACCCTCGTGGACAGATGTATCGACTTGAACCAAGGATGAAGACTGGAGATAATATGTTGTGTCGCCTAGCACGATGGAACTCAGACCATCTGGTGGGGGAATCTCCTCGGGCTTCTCGAATCTAAGCAACGTGGATGAGGGGAATGATCACGAGGCGGGATCAACTGTACCCACGATTCTGGAAGTTTTCTGGCGAATCTTTTAAGACTTTGCGGGACGTCTTCAAGCAAGAGAACCTTGTAATCGAACGCAGTGAAAGACATATCCAACGCCCTACATTGAAATTGTCAGCTGAAGGGCATATGTATGAACGTCAAGAAACAGTCATATGAACGTACCGATCTGGGCAGGCCAAGTCAACTCTTGAGAGAGTTCCCAGCCGAGACTTCATGGCTATGGCGTTGCCGTCAGGTTGAGTAAATTCAACAACAAACTGGGAGCGTAGCCTGGGGATTGAAGGAGGGCCCTCGATTTTCATTGGGCTGAGACCACCTTGGTACACAAGGCGGTATTTAGGCTGTGAACTAGTGGACCTAATTTCGCTCGGCGAAGTACTGAGGGCATAGGAAGAAGGGGTTCTGAGCAAAGGTAAGCAACGAACCGACTCGGTGAAATACTTACCTATGAACAAACGTTCGTGTGTCTTGGTCGACCATTTCCTTGAAGGAAATTAGCGAGTTTTCGGAAGCAGGGGCGGGCGGGAAGAGTCCCGTGCTTTGCCTGTTCGACGTCAATACATGCCCAGTCCTGCCGAAGTTCATTAGCATGGATAGTTTTCGATCGGATTTCATGCTATGCTTACCGTCCTTCAATCCGTCGAATATATCCCTTGGGCAGAGGTGGAAGGCCGTCTAAGAGCACGGATTTAATGTTTTGCTGCGTCCTAAGCGAGTGTCAGTTCTCACTCAACCTCGACTGGAAGCCGCACCCACCCTTCTCCAGACCAGACCTGAAGGCTCGAGTCAGAGCTATTAGACTCCTCAGCAGTAGAAAGAAGCCCGCCAACTCTCCGAACGCGAAACGCTGGCTGTCCAGCTGTCCAAGGTAGGGTTTGAGATGGCAGGAATGGGAATGCTGCGTATGATTCAGCCGAAGCATCCGGCTCTGCAGCCGAGGGAGACAGGCTGGCGTTTGAATTGATCAATAGAGGTATTTGTTTTGCATCTGCCTCCTGCATCGGCACATGTGAGACGAGGGTTAGTTGTGCCAAATATTCGAGGTCAGAGAATGCTTGTCGACCTACATCAAAGCAAGCTCGGTTGATGAGACGAGCAGCGCGTTGATGCTTGGCAACAGAGTCGGCCGAAACTTCGATCTGAAGGGGCGGATTTCCATGTTGTTAGCCGCTGCTAAGTAATTTGCGGACTCCATTTACAAGTAGACGCACCTTTTCGGCACCTTCCAGTTGGACATAAGCACCAGACCTCTTGGAAATTTCTTGGAGTAAGTCATGCCGAACGCCGCTTTGAAGGGGAAGATCTACGGAACGGCGAGTTGTTCTCTTCTCGTCGAATTAGCAACGCCAGACTCCTAGAAGAGTGACCCAGGACTTACCCGGCGAAGTTGATTCAGATGTGAGCGGACGGCCGTGATTTGCTCAGGTCTTCCAGTGACTTCGATTCCGAACCGCTTAGGCAACGGCCGAATTTTCACCTTGAGTTGCGTTGCCAGAGCACGCAAACCTTCTCCATCTTGGGAGTAACAGATTGTCAGAACTAGTATCACCTGCATTTTGAGATGTAACCCACTTTTGCCTAATAAGACGACGAGCCTTTCGGGGTTCAAAATGATTTCTATCCAAACTTGGGGTTAGGACACGAATTACCGAGCGAATAAATGCAGTCACCTTCGGGTTTAGGCTTCCTATCTTTCGGAGACACTCCTTGTGGAGGAGACATGTTCCAGTTGTTCTGCACCAAAAAAGAGATAGATGCCGATTTGGTCCGGGGCAGAGATTGGATTTCGGGGTTTAGCTGGGCAAGGAAGGTATGGATCTGGTCTTCGGTGAATGACCGATTGATGATCCTCAAAGTTTTGTCGTATATTTTCTTGTAACGTTCAGGGTAGCCAAACCTTGTGGCATCGGGCAATGTCGCAGGTTTCAGAGCCAAAAGGTCGTCCAGCGTTGGCTCTGATGAGGTGGATTCCATCTGAATTTGTGTGAAGCTGCTCCCAGATATAATCTGCTCTTGAATTGGGGGTCCCGTCGGTTTGAGCTTCCTTGTCCTTCTTGTTTTCTTGCCTGACTGGGTCAGGGAATTTTCGTCGTTTGAATTAGGCGGGGCTGCATCGCTGGGTCCTGGTTCTTGGGTGTCCTCGCTAGTTATTGCTTCGGGGGTGTGATTACTTGAGTCCACAGAATAGAGACGTAGTCCATTCAGATAAACAGGACGTCGCCTGATAGTCGAGTAGCGAGCAAGAGATTTAGAGGCGGCGCGAAGCATGAAGGCAAGGCTGGATGCTTTGTGGGCGCTTTGCCAAAAATTGGGTCGCACGGTTTCTTTTTGGCTCATTCTAATCCCACCCGTGATCTCGCGACAGTCCGGTGCAGAACAATTCCGTTTGTGCATGAAGCATCAGCTGTAGGTACATGGCATCATCCAAGTCTACGGTTTACTGTACTGAGCTCCTCGCTTTAGGTTGCATGCCCGGTCGTTCCATCGCAACCTCCGGAGTGGCCAAGGCTCTCACCGACACCGCGACCTCCCATTCCACCCATCAGCTCCTTCCTTTCCTTTGCCCTCGACTCTTTCATGATGATACAGCGTCGAATCACCCACCTCTGTCACGTCAGAGGATTCAACGTCTGTCTTCGTCGTCGGCATCTCCTGCTGCCCTAGCTTTACAAGTGGAGGCAGCTCCAGTCAATAGAGCAACTATGCTTCCCTCTCTCCACCAACTTACTCCTCCACGGACGTCTGTAGTGACATCAGAAGTCGATCTTCGGAATAGCGTCATGAAACAACTTCAAGATATCCTCGAATCCTCGAGCACAGACCCCAAAGGAAAAGCTACCAAGCCATCCCCCGCGGTTCGTCGGCTCAAATCCGTGGAAGACCGGATTCGGACATCCGCTTTACGGAACGACTCTGCTGTAGTTGGGGAGCTCGTCAAGGCATTCGTCGCGTTGGATCAAGTGATGGAGGGTTTAGACCACATCAAGGAAGCAGCAAAACTCGGTCTCTCCTTCGACATCGACGTGTTCCGGAGTGTCGCAAGGAACTTGGAAGCCAATCATCTCTATCAACACATCCCTCTCCTCTTCGAACTATCCGAACGGGTCATGGGCCGAACCAGTTTCCGGATGCTCGAGGAGAATACCCGAGCCCTGGTCAGATTAAGGAACTACGCCGCTCTCAAGCCCATCCTCAAACGATACGATGCGGCAGGGCTCAAACCTCGCACCGGGACCTACAATCGCATCCTGCAAGCTCATTTGCAAAATTGCGACGTGATATCGGCTCAAAATGTTCTCTTCCACATGAGGCGATCCGGAGTTGCAATGAACAGTCGCACATATGCAGCAGCGTTAGCCGGGGCCAGGAGGATGGGTATGACCAAGGCAGTCAGGAGGATTTTGAGCATGACCAGGACCGCAGCCACAACCTCGACCATCACGTTGAACGCCGCTCTTCGGTACCAAACTCAAGAAAACAATCTCGGAGCCACCATGCAGGCCTTGAAGCAATTTAGGCTGGAGAGTGCGCCAGGGACCACGCATCTCGTCTCCCCAGATGGGCATACCTATGCTATCATCATCCATCGCCTCAGCCAGATCGGAGATCTACCCAAAGCAGTTGAAGCGTTCGCCCACGCAACGGAGCACGGCATAAGGCCCACCTACAGCATGACAGCAGCTTTGGTCAAAGCCTATGTGGACAACCGAAATCTCCTAGGAGCTTACCGGCTCCTCAGCGAGATGTGCCAGGGGCAGGCTCAGCGCGATACGGTCTCCATAGACCCACTCCTCCAGCGATTAGAAGAAGTCGTTGCAAACGCAGCAGTAGCTGGGAGAAGGAGACCCCTTGAGGGGACTCCTCGTACCCAAAAAGAGCCCGAAGCACTGAAGCTCTGCGACTGGAAGGAGATGGAGCTCCGTTCACTTCATTTTACCGATCTTCTGGAGGTCGTTATCCGTCGAACGGGTATTCGTGGGGCAGTGCCTATCTTACTGCTCATGCGTACTCTCAGCCAACCGATGACGGTCCGAATCTTCCGTATTCTGGTATCCAGGATACCGCCTACTCACACGGCACATCTCACTACGGTCTTGGAACCTATGATCAGGGAAGCAAAGGATCCGGCAGTAATGCAGGCGGCAGCCAACTTCCTCTTGGAGAAGCGCCAACTGCGAGACCTGAGAAGAAAGAGGCTCGCACACTTCTCCAACTCGGTCATCTCTGGTCGACAAGCCAAAGCAGTCCGATCAAATCCCATCACCTCGCAAGCCGCAATCACAGTGTCAACGAAGCATCGCCATGTCACGGCCGTCACCAACCGACTGGAACCCGTCAGCGATCGACTTCAGTCTCTCGGTGTCTGTCCCGATAGGAACGCGTTCGCCATCCAAATGCGCCAAACTGCGATTATTGAGGGAAATACGGCCAAAGCCAGAAGGCTCCTACAGACCATGATCGAAGCTGGACTGAAACCCGATATCCGGCACTACTCGGCGTTGATCGAAGGATACGCTCTCCGGGGCAACATGCCCGCTGCCAAGCATATGATGAGGCAGTATCAGCGTTACTTGGTCCCTGCCAAAGCTGTAGGCCCGCGCTTCGACGGCCGCTACAAGTCCAGGTCCTCCGGCTCCTCTTCGATGATCAACCTTGGCCTTGGCAATGTCGTCCTTTGGACCCTTCTGATTGTCGGTTACGGTCGTATTAACCGCCCCGATCAAGCTCGGCTAGCCATGGAGGAGATGGTTCGTGAAGGGGTCGCACCAGACGTCCATTGCGTTCAAGCTCTAGCCAAAGTCCACCTGGTTCACAACGAACACGCAAAGGCAAAAGCTGCTTTACTTGACTTCTGGCCCACAGAGGCTGGTCCACTCACGGACGAGTTAAAGAAGCTGCGCGTTCGGAAACTCCTCAAGGCGATGTGGAATCAGGCTGATAAACAGGAGTCGCGAAAACCTGGCGGGCCTCCAGAATGGAATGGGCTAACGAAGAAGGAGCTTATGGAGGTTCGGAGTGGGCTGGACAAAATTGCCGCGGTGTGGAAAGGAGAACCGGTTTCCAGTGGACCATCTGCTCGGCTTCTGGAAGAACTAGAACGTCTGCCGAAGGCTTCGAGGGGCCCGTCAGAGGAGAGGTTGACACCCGGGACCCTACCTGGGAGGAGTAATCTAGTATCAAAATACCCAGCCAAGCCATGGTCGGAACGTAGTTAGAATTACGGACGTCAATACACACCCCTTTACATATTCCAATATATAGACAAACGGTACGGACATAAGTCATGAAAATTACCCTACCAAAGAAGATACAGGGGTTCCTATCATATACATACACAAGAGGGTTCTTCCAGTTCAAACTCTGCCACCGTCGATGCATTCAATCCCTTCCTCCCTTGTCCTTCCAATGCTCGTCGAGGATTGCTAAAGCGTCCCGAACACCCTCCATTGGAACTTCAACCATTCTTTCCCCGCAGGGTGGTCGAACCTCATTGTTTGACATTGCGGCGTCTCCACTGGGATGCTCGGGTTCGGGGTGCTGCTTTTCTCCGGTCGAGCGCGTACTCAACCGCGACCCTGGTCTCGAATTGTTGCCCCGCACGACTACTTCCGCAAGGAGATCGAGGTTATTGAAGGTCTTGCTAGCAGGATGAGCCTTCAACGTGGCCCATGCACTGCTTCGAGGCATAGTCGTCGGCGGACCCAACGGTGCGCTCCCACATAATGGTTGCATCGCTTCCGGAGGAGGTAGGCCCGGCATCAAACCTTGTCGCTGACGAGAGGGACAATTTTCGCAGCGGCCCGAAGAGCAGGCACTCGATAGAGCGGAGCAGAATGCCTGTCCGAACGAGTCGTCTTTACAGACGGGGCAATTAGATGGATCTCCAGAACATGTCGCAGCCAGCTTGGCTTGGGCTTCGACCGAAGGTTGGTTCGGCGGATGAACAGCGAAAATTGGTTCTTTGAGCGTTCGCAGTGCAGTCGCAAGCGTCGAGGAAGAGCTAGACGAAGCCGATGCCTGCTGTGCCGCGCGCTTTCGGAGAGGTACAGGTGGTTGATAGGGTGGCAGGTTGTCAAGAATAGACGATTGTGGTGAGGGAACGACTACATCCTCTTCGACGTCGTCGTGCATGGTTCCGAATGTCTTTGAGATGCTGAGGATGTCCTCCTGTCTCGCTCCTTGGCGAGAAATCTCCCGACAAATGCAAGGCGTGTCGTCGGTGCAGAAGCCACAGTTGGTGATGACCAGGGTGGCATCTTCGGATGGAGGTGGAGGCGAGTCCGGAGCGGAAGAGGTGGGACCTGACGCTGAAGATGGGAAAGGGTGCATAGCTTGGGAGTTGTGCATATGGCGAGAGGGGCATGGAGTTGACGCTGCGATCGGGGTCTTTGATGGGATAGTGGAGGTTGAAGGGGAACCTTGAGACTCTGGCGACGTAACGGACTGGTCCTGAGATGATGGTGTCGTCGCCGAAGTGGATAGGGGTGGGGTGAGGCCGCTGGATGCCATGGAGATAACTGGAGAGACGGGGACATGAGGTATGGCAAAGGGTCCTGAGGATGACATGGACCTTGCTGAGTGTCGAAATGAGGAGTACGTCTCGTCCGTGTGATGGTCGAAGCCACGAGGAGGCGAGATGGCAGTCTTGCTGCGTTTTCGGGCACTTTGGACACCGGCGTCGCTAGTCGTACTCGTCACTCTCTTCCTCGACGTCGAGACTGGAGGACAGTGTTCGGTGTTGGCCTCGGGCTTGGAGTTGGCCCAGTGAGCAGCCTTTTCAGCTTTGAGTCGTAAGTTTTCCTCCTGGAGTTTGGCGAGTTCCGCGCGGAGCGAGTCATTCTCGTCTTTCAGTCTCTTGTCAATTGCTTGAAGTTGTATATATCTCTCGGTCTCTCCTTGTTCGTATTGCTGTAACCTCGCTTGGAGGGTCGCGAGTTGATCTTGGCGTCGTTCTCGAAAAGCCCGTTGACTCGCCCTGAGCCCAGACGGATGAGGTTCAAGTCCGAGACTCGAATGAAATGGCTAAAAAAAATTACCTGTTTTGATTTTTGCGAGCCTACGGGGTTGTCGGTTAGTGTGTTGGGTGGCCAGTGCGATTGTCGGCGGGGATCGGACTAACCTCGTCAGTGGCATCGTCGTCGATGACCTTTGGGCTATCTTTTTTCGGCTTGCGTCCGGGCTAAAATAAATGACTTAGTGTTGGGGGCTACATCCAGCAGCGTCAATGGCATACCTTTGGCCGGGGCGGGATGACCCAATTCTTCGTGGCTGGGAAGGGAGGGGGGTGCCTTATCAGATTAGAGTCTGGCCTGGGACAGATAAAGTGCCGGGATGGTTCAGCACCCACGTACGTTGTGCGTATAGCGCCGAGGGCGCCAATGATGATGAGGCGGGTTGATTGAGCGAAGAAGAGCTTGTAGCCATCGACAGCTGCGTTGAATGGGTCGATGGGGATGGGGGGATGGTGGTGGTAAGATTTTATTGAGCGTGTGCAAAACGGCACAATTGACGTCCTATCGCGCTCTTATCTTATCTAAGTCCGTCAAGGGTCATCCCCCCTCCACCCAAATATTTGGGTAACCAAAGAAAATTATACTCTGCCATGCTCGAACGAGCTCTAGAAACGAGGAACACGCGCGCTCTTTGGCGAAATGAACGAAGCGGTTGCCGTGCCAAGTTCGAACCTTTCGGCCGGTGCGGTACCTGCGTGCCCCCTAACGTGCCCCATTTTTTGAATGGCGCGTTTAGGAGATGCCTTCACAAACCAGGTAGTTCTCAGAGAATCTCACAGTTGTTAGACGGAAATCGCCTGCACCGAGAATGGCCGGGCTTACGAAACTCGACCTGCGATCCCTATGGCAGCGAACCAGCGGGTTTATATAAATGTCGCATACGAAACTACTCTCCAGCCTCAATTTTTGGTGGTATTCCAATCTAATGGAGACTGCTTCTGGTGGCGACAGTGTCGAAGGAGCCATTCTCGAGGTTCGTAAGAATCGTGACCAATCTGCGATGTCGAATCGAAACATATTGCTTTCCCACGTGCTCGCGGATGTTCGCTTCGACTATCAAGTCCTCATGATCAGCCCTTGCAACCAACGCGAGCCGTGTAAACATACCGTAGCCCAACTTAAGTGAAGATCAAATTTTTTGACTATGGTAATAACCAGAATCCTTGGCGCGTGGGCGGCTAATATATGTGTGTGACCTCTTAGGCCTTGAGCCTGAGGCTGCCTACCAGAGCCTATCTCGCTGTCTTCAGAGCTCAGCAGGATAATGGTTAAATGCCTCCTAGTTACGTGGTAATTTTTCTTCAGGCTCGCATGTATTTTTGAACCAAGCGGAACAGCCGATCTGGGGCGACCATGCTTGTGACCCAGAAATTCCTATCTGGGGCGAGGGCGCCTCTCCCTTCTCTGTGATTCAAATCAAATGGTCGTGCAGCCTATCTTATGCCGTGTCGAGGAAGCCTCGAGATGAGCCTCTTCAGCATAAAAGGACACACAAATTATCAAAGTGGCATCTGATCACCCCCCCTCCCCGCGGCCTTCAGACCGACCTTAACATAAATGTCGTCTCCCCCTGGACAGGAACAAGAGGACTTACTCAGCTCGAGACCACCAGTCACGCAACATGAGGCCGAAGTGATACATAGTATTGTTAGGACTCTGAAAGAGTCCGAGAAGCTCTATTTGTCGGGAACATTGGATCTTGCGGGCCTGGGTGTCGATCACCCGGCATTGTTATATACAATCAACGATCCGAACGGAGGTATCCAAGCCGCCAAGTATGTACTTTGATCCTTTCATTCTGATCTTTTACCTGGCGTACTTACACTGTTTTGCTTGGAAGGGCTATATCTCTCAACAATCCATCGTCCAACGCACTCCAGGGGCTTCACGCGGACTGCGACCCTTCTCCATTCGGACACGGCAAGGAAACGATATACGACGAATCGTATCGTTTCGCTAGAGAATTGCAGTTCCACAGACTCGGCTTCAACTTCGATCCAACTTCGACTAGTAGTGGTGTTTTGGCCGCTGTGTCTGCCTTCATTACTCCCACAGCTGGTGGCGACTCCAAAGAAACGCCGTTCCCTGTTACTGGAGTAGAGGCCAAGCTTTATAAGCTAAACGTTTACACAACTGGTACCAGGTTTGAAATTGTTCGCTCTTTGCGAACCACAAACTCACTGCAGTCTTCCAACAGGTGGCCATTTCAAGAGACATCTGGATACTCCCAAAGCTAAAAACCATATTGGCACACTTTTATTTGGCATTCCAACTCCATTCGAGGGCGGAGAACTTATCCTCACTCACGGATCTATTAGTGAAGCCGATGGGTCTCCTCGAGAGCCCCGAACAGCCACGGTCGACTGGAGCAAAGTCGTCGAGTCGGACCCACCTTCAGCTTCATCCACAATTCTACCCTGAATATTTTTCTACTCGGACGTGGAGCACGAGATCCTCCCCGTCAAATCTGGGTACAGACTCACCATCGCATACGACATCTTCGCGACCGAAACGGTTCGCTACCGCGTCCCCGCTGATCCTAACAAAATCAAAGCATGTTCCAATAATCTATATGAAAAGCTCAGAGAAGCGCTAAGCGACGAAGAGTTCTTAAGCAAGGGGGGGAGGTTGGCTTTTGCGCTGAACTACCAGTATCCAGCGAAAGAAATGGAACATCTCATGGATGGTGCCATCGATATCATCCTTAAAGGTGACTTTGTATTCTCTATTACAGATGGATATGCTAATGAGCCCGGTCTCTCTCCCTCGATAGGCAACGACTACCTTCTGCTACACACGCTCAAATCCCTCTCGCTGAGGTCGGAGATCCAGGCCGTCTACGAGGTGGAAGAACTTCCTAAAAGCCAATACGAAGCCCAAATCGAGGCCCTAGCTGAGTCGAGCAAGACCGCCTACCCGGTAGACCGATTCAGCTCTTTAGGTGTCTCGCGTGATACCCAGCCTTCGGGACCGGATGTCGACGGTCCGTTCCTCAACTCGGGTTCCGCTCTCTTGACCGCTTTTACTTTCGGAGGAATACATGAAGACTATTACGAGGAGCACTCCTGGGAGCATGCCAATTTTATCATAGAAAGCACGGATGCTTCAGTCGATTGGGTTTTGATCTGGGCTCGAAGGCCTACGCGTACAGCATGGGCGGTGGCGAGCACCTACGTACGACATGGAAACATGGCAGAAACAGCGTATTCGTACGTTGCGGGTGTGCTGATTGTCGACGTGCCCGTGTTTGGGGAGGGTGTCAGAAAGGTGACGAAGTGAAGAGGGGCGTCATGTACAGATTGTATCAAGGTCGAAAGTCGAGTAACAATACATATGGGATTACCACGCATAGAAAGCATCGGACTGCTCGATCATTTTAGGAAACGAAGACATCTTGGAGTCGTCTTTTCTCGTGTCAAGCTGCGACCAAGTACAGGACGAAGTGATTCCGAGTTAGCCCAAACGACATTAAACACCGCTCCCGTCTGATCTATCAGTCGTTGGTGGCTACGATGGGGCACCACAAGGGATGACATGGGCTTTGGTTTTTTGGTGACGTCGGCACCCGTCAGAGAGGAACGAGGCTCTGGGTCGTCAGTTGGTGACGTCATCCAAACGTCAAAGTCCTTTTATATCCGACGCTTTGCACACCCACCTTTCACCAACTCTCCTCCAGTCTACGCACCACAAATGAGCACCTCAGAGCAAGCTACAACACTCCGAGAACGAACTACTCGACTCAATGACTCTGAAGGGGAAGATGTCAAAGGACGAGTTGCCTCACCATCGCAAGCCGCAAAAGATAAGGCTGTGGCTGCCTCGAAAGATACCAAGGACCTTGCAATTCAACAGGTTCGACTAGCAGCTACAATTGGGAGTGAAGCTGCGACGTCTGGCGCCTATCTATATCCTATCGGGGTACGCCATTTGCCTGCATCCGTGCATCGCATGCGAACTCCCCTGACACCACAGCATCTCTTGCAATAGGGTATCTATTATCTCTTCCGGCACGCCCATCTATGGAAACCCCTAGCAAATCCAATGCTTCTTACAGCGGTTTTATCTCTCATGATTACCTCGACAATGTTTTTCTTCACGTACCTACCTCAAGCCGCAGTCCTTGCGCTCTTCAACGGTCCTCTTGCGTTCGTAACTGCCATCCCACTCGTCCTAGGAGAGTCGAGCACAATCGTTTTGTTTCTGGCAAAGGCGTTTTGGTTGGCGCCCGTGCTAGACAACTTGTTCGATGAGGTTGGTGCAAATCAACTTGAACTCCGGCCGGACCAATACTGACCGCGCTGGTACTCTCTGATCAGGTTCTCCTTTCTCAAGGAATGACTTCCCTCGTGTCACGAGGTCGCGAAATCGAGGGCTCAGGAACTGGGACACGGCTGGGAAAGGCATTGATGGCGCCACTCCACCGCTTCAGTAAAGAAGGTACCCTCTGGTCATCCAGTCGCCCTGGTAAACAGGATCTAATACATTCTTTGTAATAGGGATCATCCAATATCTCCTTTCCTTCCCCCTTAACTTCATCCCCGTCGTCGGAACTGTCTTCTTCCTATTCTATAACGGAAACAAGCAAGGACCGAATCATCATGCCCGGTACTTCCAGCTCAAACAAATGAGTGACGCACAAAAGAAGGAAGAAATTCGAAAGAGGAGAGGTTCATACACTGCGTAAGTCATTCTTTAGACCGCTTTTTTCCTTGAAGGCGGCCTGATCCTAAATAAACCCACCCGTCAGCTTTGGAACCGCAGTACTCGCGCTCAATCTTATCCCAGGTGCCTCCATCTTCTTCACTCTCTCTAGTACAGTCGGTGCTGCTCTGTGGGCCGCTGACATGGAAAAGAAGGCGGGAGCGCAGGTGGACGTTAACGCTTCCCCTGAGGCCTCCCGGGACGTGAGCGACGTCGGCAAGCAGGTTGATCAGAAAAGGGAGTTGTAATTTCGCCTTCCATACACGCCTTCCGCAAAGCCCAATAGTTTCACGGACATATTGTATTGATGCACGGATATCTGCCCCCCCCCCACAATACATCCTATTCGCGATTCGTTTAATCTCGTTTTCTGGCGCCCTCCCCCAATGCTGGCACATCCACTACCAACACTCCCGCAACATACGTGTAGGACGTATCGGGCTCATTCCCGTAATATGCAAACGTACTCGCTTTAGCCCAAGCAGCTTTCGTCGGCCGCTTAACCCAAATCAACTCCCAATCCACCTCCGCGCTCGCGCATTCGGTGAGCAATTGAATGCGAGGTTCGTCGTCAGACTCACAACGAGACGAGTCTATACCCATGAAAGTCGGAGCCGTGAAGAATGCGATATCTTCGCCGGCAAAGTACCCGGGCCTTTTCGTTTTAGGCGGGGGAGGGTGTGCGCGGAATGAACTAAATCGGTCGGCTGGATAACGAGGTTTTCCTGAATCCATTAATTCCTTGAGACGATCGGCTTGGTGCCAGTCTGGGAACTCCTCGGGCTGGTAGACGGCGCGGACTTGCGGGGTCAAGAGGAGTGCTTTGAGAGTGTGAAACAAGAGGTAGTCGTTGCCTTTGTAGGGGGACGTCAGTTCGCACAGCTTCTTGAAAGCTAATCGCTACGGGTAAAGGGCACTTTACCTTTCAAAATGGCATCGAAAGCGACTTTCTTGGCCAGCTCCATCTCCCTTGCGGGATATTGGTATGTCAAGGCGAAAGCTAATTTTCCTCCTTTGTTTAAGAACTGTTCATCCTTCAGCGCGCCGTTCAGCTCGTTAAACAGTTCAATGGATTGCGTGTTGATTCTATCGGTATTTCCAGGAACACGGTAGCGAACCGTATCGGTGGTGTAAATGTCGTATGCGACGGTTAACCTGTTGCCAGATGCTACAGGCAGAATTTCGTGCTCGACATCGGAGTAGAAGAATACCCAGGGTAGACTTGGGGTGGACGTGTTAGATGGCGACGGTTTGCTCCAGTCGATTGTGATTTTCCCCGTTTCGGGTTCCGACATGTCCGACAGGATGAGTTCTCCGCCCGAGAACGACGTCGGAATACCGAATAAAAGTGTACCGATGTGATTCTCAGCTTTTGGAGTGTCTTGATGCTTCTTGAAATGACCACCTAATTATAAGGTCCACGGTGTTAGTAACTGTTTGTAGAGGACAGAGAGACATCCATGAAAAAAAAAAGGTTCTCGGACCTGTCGTGTAGGAGTTCAATTTGTACAATTTGGCTTGAACCCCAGTTTTCTTGTGTACCAATTCTGGTTCTCTAACGGCGGGGTGAATATGGTCGTCTTCCGCCGGGGAACCCTCCAGATGAGGGGCAGCGAAGGCAGACACTGCGGCCAAAACTCCCGTGTCGACGGCGATAGGGTCAAAGTTTAGGTTGAACCTATCAGATCGGAGCTCTCTCGCACGGCGATACGATTCGTCGTGGACAAGTTCCTTGTTATGACCAAAGGGTGAGGGGTCGGCTTCAGCATGGAGGAGGTCGAGCGCCTCGGTCGACGGCTTGCTCAGGGATATTACTCTTTAATGTTTGTCGAGAGAGAAGAGTGGTAAGAGATGGCTCGGTCCACAAAGGTTAGGTGGGCGGGCGTACCTTGCGGCTTGAACGTCGCCGTCTGGACCGCTGACGGAATAGAGAATAGTTGGATTGCTGACGCCGAGCGTCGCGAGGTCCAATGTTCCAGACAGGTAAAAGGTTTCGGATCCGATCAACGCATCGATAATCTTGTCGATTGTGCCAGCTTCGTGCGGCGTGACTGGAGGCCTTGAGCTGAGGAAAACCTCTGGCGAAGATTCCTCGTTGAGCTGCTGTGCGTCTTCAGATGGGGAGGACATTGAGAGGAGGCGAACTTTAGGTGTTTCTCGTCCAGTTGAAATTAATTTCTCATTTTACGTCGCCGGGTGTAGTCCGACTCACGTGGACGCAGGATGAGGGGCAGGATGAGTGCCGCGCGGTGCCTAGACCAGATTCGACTCAGACCGAAGCCCGACTCGTCTGCCAAAGTAACGTAATGTTGTTCGACCTTGTGCATCCAGCTCAAACGAACGAGTGACGCGCAAAAGAAGGGAAAGCGGAGAGGCTCACACACTGCGTAAGTCATTCTTTAGACCACTTTTTCCTCGACAGTCGCCTGATCCTAAATAAACCCATCCATCAGCTTTGGAACCACAGAACTCGCACTCAATCTTGTCCCAAAACTCCAATTATTTTTTTTTCGCTTTTTCTAGTACAGTTGGTGCCACTCTATGGGTCGCCTACATGGAAAAGAAGGCCGGAGCACAGGTGGACGTTAACGCCTCTCCCGAGGCCTCCCTGGACGTGAGCGAAGTTGGCAAGCGGGTTAGCCAAAGATGGAACTGTAATTTCGCCTTCCATAAACTTCTTACGCGAGGCCGAATACTTTCGCGCACACAATGTATTGATAAACGGACATCTACCCTTCTAATGTGTACTATTCATGATTCATTCAATTTGTTTTCTGGCGCCTTCCCCGAATGCTGGTACATGAACAACCAACACCCCTGCAACGTAGCAGTAGTTCGCGGATGCATAGTTCCCATACTGCGCAAAGGTGCTCGCCACCGCCCACGCCTCCTTCGTAGGTCGTCTGGCCCAGATCAACGCCCAATCCACTGAAGCATCTGTGGACTCCTCGAGGAACTCTACACGATCCGTTGCCTCCTCCTCGACACAATCTCCAGCAATTCCTTGGAAAGTCGAAGCGGTAAAGAAGGCACGACCCTCACTGGGTGGGGTACCACTGTCATCGGGCTCGGATAACTGACTATCATCTCTGATAACTAAAGAGCTGAATCGGTCCGATGGATAGCCTGTCATCCCTGACTTATCTAGCGCCTTATACCGGGCATCGTAATAACCGTCCGGGAGTTCCTCAGGCTCGTACACTGCTCGCACTTCCGAAGAAAGTGAAAGCGCCGAGAGGGTGTGTGCCAGGAGGTAATCATTGCCTTCCCAAATCGAGCACACGATCATGAACTTATGTAGACATATATGCAGGCAGAAGAGGGCACCTTACCTTTTAGAATGGCATCAAAAGATGCGTCCTTAGCCTTCTCCATCTCTTCCGCGGGGTATTGATAGTTCAACGCGAATGCTAGCTTTCCTCCTTTGTTCAAGAACTCTTCGTCCTTCAAAGCCTCTCGAAGCGCGGAGTAGAGCGTATCAGAACGTGTTTCAAACTTGCTATCATCGGCAGGGACGCGGTAGCGGACCATTTCAGTGGCGAAAATGTCGTATGCGATGGTGAGTCGAAGGCCGGATTTGACGGGTAGGATTTCATGTTCAACATCTGAGTAGAAGAAGACCCAAGGTAAGCGGGCGGATGAAACGGCTGCGCCTGGTTCGCCGAGTTTGCTCCAGTCGATCGTGATGGTTTGGGGCTCCTGAGGAGGCCCATCAGCGTCATCGGCGGGACCATGGGTTAGAATAAGCTCTCCGCCCTCGAACAGGGTTGGGATGCCAAACAAGAGCGTGCCGATATGGTTCGTGGATTTCGGAGTGTCGCGGTGCTTCTTGAAATGACCACCTATTATCGGCGATGAGCTACAACCCACACGGACGGTAAAAGCTTCGAAAACACATACCGGCCGTGTAAGAGTTGAATTTGTACAATTTGGCTTCTACTCCAGTAATAGGCAATTTGGTATTTTCGAGGGAAGCACCGGCTGTGGGGCTAGTGAAGGCAGACACGGCGGCCAAGGTGCCTGTGCTAATGGCGGTTGGATCGAAGTTGAGGTTGAATCTATTGGACTGGAGTTCTCTAGCGAGACGGTATGATTCATCGTATACTGTCTCCTTGCCGTGTCCAAAGGGAGAAGGGTCGCAATCGGCGTGGAGCTGGTCGAGGGTATCGGACGGAGGCTTGTGAAGAGAGATAACGCTGTCGAAATATTGGGAGTTGAGCACGATATATCCCAGAAAGGGTCGGTTTCAGGAAAAGCGAATACATACTTGGCGGCCTGGACGCCCTGCTTTGGGTCTTTCACTGAGTAAAAAAGTGTTGGATCATTGACGCCAAGCGTTGCAAGGTCCAAGGTCCCAGAGAGGTAAAATGTCTCCGAGTTGTTTAGAGCCTTGACTATCTTCCGGATGACTTGTGCTTCGTGCTTGGTAACCGGCGGTCTCGAGCTGAGCAGATCTTGCGCTTGTTCTTGGTCTGAGGAGGACGCCATTGAGGGCGAATGTCAATGGCGGCGCCGCTTTTAAAAGAGCATTCCATCGCATGACTCATTTGCTCATTCATGAGTATTGAGACGAGCTGAACACGGCATAAGGAAGTCAGGCATATGAGTCACGAAGAGATCCTTACCCACCCAGATTGGAAGTTCATCTCGCGCTGCGCAGGAAATCTGTGCACCCGCTTCACCTGATAACATTTAGCTTTACGATCTTCCCGAGATAGAAGATGTACATAAAACTTGATATCACTCGCCACACGCAATGGGGCAAACGGTTGGAAATCATCCAAAGAAGGTTGACCCGTTGTCTTGCAAAAGGTCTTCTAGCTACTTGTTACCCCTCGAATATGCCGTGCTTTGCCTTCCTGATTAGGGATGAAGCATATCCGGTACCTCAGACCTAATAAATGAAGTTGTGGTTGGTAATCTGATACGGCATGAGAGGTTTGGTCTGAGAGGGCGCACCAGCGTTAGGAAAAATCTGCCCAATCGCAATAATAGCAGATCGCTGGCAGTGTCCTATACATCTTTATTCGTTCCAACAATTCCACTATGCCGGCGCATCAGCAAGCAACGCATCCGCTACGCATGAATGGGTCGCGGATGCTCCACTC